>JAZKJV010000905.1:0-180231 GCA_037367405.1 Ottelia alismoides | reverse complement strand
TTGCAGGAGATATGTCATCGGTGGAGCCGCCTCCCACCCTCCTGACGGAGAGCCAAAATGTCATCGCATCATCAACCTTGAGCCAAGACAGTCCAAGTCCTCTCCACACCCCGACCGAGAATGGGCACTTGAAGAAGAGATGGTCCGCATCTTCTCGTGGCATTGGCATCTATTCGCATGTTGTGTCCTGCACCCCAAAGAGACGAGCCCGTCTAACCTTGTCACAAACTCGGCCTCTCCTCAAGCACCATAGGAATACCTTCACCCTACAAGAAATCATGGCTGCCCAAATCAATCTTATGTCCTGCGTAAACTCCGTGTCGTGTTCTTCCATCGGCTGCCTAAGCTCCTCATATGCCATTTTCGTGTTGAACTTCCCTCCCTCCCATACGAAGTGATCAGCAAGTTCAGTAGTGATTGTTGCTCTGATCTCGTCCGTAGGCGGCAGGCCAGCCTGCATCCTGAGATAGTCGTCCAGCCTCTGATCAGAGAGATCATTCACAAAATACGGAGCCCAAGTACCGGAACTCATGACCTGGCTGAGCAAAACATCCCTCGAGGTCGCGAGGGCGAATAAACGCGGGAACCTATCACTAAGCTTCCCCTCGCATGTCCAGTTGTCCTCCCAGAAACGGAACAGGGAACCATCGCCAACCTGCGGCCGCAAATTGTGCGCTAACTCAGGGAGAACCTCTCGCACACCAGCCCACAGCGGTTACTCCCCACCTCACTTCCCGCCACCAGTCCCCCCCCCCCACGTCGTAGATCCTGCGGATCAATCTGATCACAAGCGACGAAGAGGGACCCCAGATTAACGACACCCATTTTGCTATCATCGCCTTATTCATGCATCTCCACATCCCGAATGCCAAGACCACCCTCCTTTTTCCCCTGTGTCACCTCCTTCCAGCCCACAAGGTGTAACCCCTGATTTCTGTTGTTTGCCATCCGACCAGAAGAACTTCATAAGAGCTTCAATCTCCCTACGAATCCTAGTCGGCAGGATACACGTGGAGTAGAAAAACATTGGAATCGCAGAGAGCACGTGCTTTAACAGGATCAGCTTGCCTCCCCCCTCCCCCCCCCCCCCCCCCCCGATAATGTGAATGCCTTCAAACCTGCTAATCTCTGTTCCATCTTTTGCAGCACTACATCCCAGTCCTCCTTCAACTTCCCGTCCATCAAAGGTAAGCCCAAAAACGTAACAAGCAGTGTCCCCAACGGGCAACCGGTTATCCCGGCAATCCTCTCACGCTCTTCACCGAGCATCCCAAAGTGATGACTGCCGACTTTCTATTGTTTGCTACCAAACCGGGTAGTTCACCAAAGATTTCGACCATCATAGTTGCGTTGTTCATTTGTTCCTCCGAGCCGCCCAGTAGTAGCAGAGTGTCATCCGCATATTGTAGTACAGGTACGGAGATATCCTCCAGGCGAAAACCCTCGCATAGTCCCGCCTCCACCGCCTGATTGAAGAGAACCGCCAAAGCATTAGCAACGAGCACGAAGAGCATAGGTGCCAAAGGGCAGCCTTGCCGCACCACATGCTGCGGCTGGAAAAAGCCACCCTCCGGGCTTCCGTTCACCAAGACCGAAAAAGAGGAGGTCGTAACATACCTCTACATCCAACTGGTCCACTTCTCCGGGAAGCCCCTCCGTGACAAAAGACGTCCACATAAAAGCCCAATCAACGCAGTTATAGGCTTTGGAGAAATCCAGCTTTCCATAGCGCCCCTTTCTTCTTCGTCCTCTTCCACTGGAGACAAATTTCCATAGCCATCACCAGCCCATCCGCCATTTGGCGGCCCGGAATGAAAGCAGTTTGCCCCTATAAGACCACCGAGTCAAGGACCAGCTTAAGGCGATTTGCCAGGACTTTTGCAATAATGAGATAGATCGCGTTAGATAACACGGTCGGCCGGAAATCATCAACTGTATCAGGGTTTTCCTTCTTCGGAAGCAAGAACAGGAATGCTCTGTTTACTCTTTCAAACCCGTTATTATCCTCCGCGAACTCAGCCATAACGTCGCAGACCTCACCCTTTAACATCTCCCAGAATTCCTTGTAGAAGAAGACCGGGAAGCCGTCCGGACCTGGGGCACCCTCCGCATTCAAGCCCCATACCGCTTCCTTGAGTTCTTCCTCCGAGAACGGAGCATCCAACTCTGCCGCTCGCGACTCTGTTAGCCTCCTTGCTCCTCTTCCCTGCCAACCCCAGCCGCCCCGTCTCTGCCTTCTCGAATTCGTGATGAAGTGCTCGCGGATCACAGATCCCAGCCTGGCCTCCCCTAAAACCCGCTGACCTCCCACAAGTAGGTTGTGAATAAAATTGCACCACCGCCTTCCTGACGACACGCTGTGGAAGTAACGTGTGTTGGCATCGCCTTCGCGAAGCCACTTTTGCCGAGATTTTTGCCTCCACTTGACCTCCTCCTTACGGTCTTCCATCAGTAGCTCTTGAAGCAAATTCAGTCTCTCTTCTAACTCCATCGGTTCTAGGCCCCTTTCGTCGTCCATCTCGTCCAGTCGTGCCACGGCTGCCTGTGCCTCTATTCGCTTTAGCTTCCTCCGTTACTTATTCTCCCTGCTGAACCGAGCCAGATGTGCCTTTAGGAGCGCCAGCTCCTTCGAAAAGCGGCGCGACCGCCGTCCCCTCCGACGCCCACCCTCTCCATTGCTCCTCCATGTTCTCATGAAACCCTTCCTCAAGCAGCTAGCACCTCTCAAACCGAAAAGTGAACGTACTCTTCGATTCCTCCCAGAAGACCACAATATCGGCGTGTGGTCGGAGTGCGCCCAAGGCAAAGCCCACGCCCTCGACCATGAGGAAGATCTCCACGCCCTCGATAGACAGAAGAAATCTATCAAGCCTCGATCGAGCCTTCGCATTACGACAGGTGGAAGAGCAACCAGCAACGTCGATAATGGATAATCCCAGCGCATCCATCGACCTCCGCAGCAAGTCAGACCCCGGGTCTTTGCCCCCGCCCTGATGCGGCCGATCTCCTTGTAAAAGCGTAACGTTCATATCAACCCCAATCTGATGCAGCATGATAGCAACTTTTTATGAACATTTATGTTATTTATCCTATTTACATTTGTTTTGTTTTATTTCATTCCCATGTAAAAGGCTCATTATAAAAGGCCTCTTTTTATATTTTACCTTTGATTTCTTCTTTCCCTAATTTTAGGGATTTGTTGCTTCTTTTGAGGGGGAGTAGCCTCTATAAAGGGCTCCCTTTGTATTAGGTTTTTTTTCAAGTTGAATTGAGTGAAAATTTTCCTATCCCTAATTCTCTCTCTCTCTCTCTCTCTCTCTCGGCCCGCAGCCTCTCTCTCTCCCCGACCCCCTTATTTTTCTCGTAACCCTATTCTTTCCCCCCCCGCCGCCTCCAACCTCCCTTCTTCCCATCGCCAAACCGCCGCCTGCTGCCCCCACCTCGCCTCGCCTCTTCACTGTGCCGCCCTCTCCTCAGTCCTCTTCTCTCCCTCCCCGCAAAACCGCACCACTCACCCCATCCCCGAACCCCACCAGTACCGCCCCTTCTCCTCCCCTCCTCTTTCCGAATCCGCCTTCTCTCCACCCCTCCTCTCCCGATTCCGCTTCACCCTCCTCCCCTCTCCCAGAGCACGACTTCCCTCCGCTGCACAGTCCCCCCCCCAACACCTTGCCGCCCAGCGACACCCCGCGCGGCCCCGTAGCCTTCCCCTGCTTTCGACTGCGCCATCAACTTCCAACCTGTACACAGCCCAAACCGCCGCCGCTATAGCCCCCCCAGCAGCCCACCAACCTTCCAGAGTTGCTGCCGCCTCCGGGTTCGCCTCGAAGGCGATCCTACGTACTGTGAAGCTGACTCGCGCCCTTCCTCCGCCGCAGACCAGATCTGAAGCGCGCCTAACGACCCCTTGCCGGTTGTGGTATGAGCGTTTCTACCGCATATTCTTCCACGATATAACAATAGATTTGTGGGATGTTCTACTGCTGTTTAGTTTGGTGACTTGTTGAGATTTCGTGCCACAAATATCGCTATTTTGTTTCCTTAATCATTAGCTATTTAAGTTGCCCTACTATTGTGGAGAAATCGGTGCTAAATTTCGGATCTTTTATCGTTTGTGGTTGCTAAAATTGCTTAGCGTTCACGTTCTTCGTCGTTCGTCATTTTCATTCCGTAGGTTCATTGTCAAGTCGCCACTTGTTTTCGTTACTAAATTTGTTGTTGCATCAATTTGGTATCAGAGCCTCAAGATCTTGCACTCACTTGCACTTCATTATTCATTGCATATAAAAAAACAAAAAAAAACAAATCACAAAAAAAATCATATTGCACTTGTTGAGTCCCTAGACCTGTGAGAACCGGACCCCTATGGCTCCTCGTCCCGATCCCATGGCGCGGTTGGAAGCCATGATAGCAAACTTGGGTGAGGAAATCCGTCGCACTAACACTCGTCTAGAAAACATAGAGAGGACGGGTAGTCAATAACACTCAACAGTTGGAGGTCTTGAATTTTGACAGAATGGATAGGGAGTACAGACGGGAACAGGGTAGAAGGGACACTAGCCGCTCTTCCACGTCAAGTGGGCGATATCATAACCCTCGTAATCCCCGACATCATGAACGTGACGCGATTGTCTTTGATCCTAGCTCTGAAAGCGATGTTAGCAATGAACCATCCCTACACCTGGAGTCGCCGCCACCTTCAGGTGACGAGGAGAGTGAGAACCGAATACCTCGTAGCCGTCGACCTGAAGAACATTATAGAAGGAGAGAGCATGAGTTGCGAGGGCGACCACACAATCAAAATCAAGATCCTAATTGGGACCGGGGAATAAGGATTGACGTTGCCGACTTTGATGGACGACGCGATCCGGACGTCTTTCTTGATTGGATGGATCAGTTAGAACATTTCTTTATTTGGAAGGAACTGCCGAGTGAGCGGAGAGTACAGTTTACCACGTTAAAGCTGAAAGGATTTGCCTTACTTTGGTGGAAACATCTACAGGAGGAAACGCCATCGTCAGGGAAAAGAACGCATTCGTTCTTGGACACGGATGCAACAGAAACTTCGGGATAAGTTTCTTCCGGAGGAGTATCGACAGAACTTGTACAATCGCCTACAAAACCTCCGTCAGGGAACACGCACTGTTCGGGACACACTGAAGAGTTCCAAGTTCTGATAGCTCGGAACAACTTAAAAGAAAGCGATTCCCAACTGGTGGCCCGATACACACATGGATTACGAACCAACATCCAAGATGAATTGTACATGTGTGACTGTCGAACAGTAGACGCTGCCCATGATAGAGCTGAAAGGGCTGAAGCGAAATTATCCAGGAACCTCACACGGTGATCACCACTGGCCTCTGCTGCCACACCCTCTGCACCAACCATCTCCACCGGACAAACTAAGGTGGGCGCACAGTCAAGCATCAAATCAGGGAACCCTATATCCCGCACTACTACTGGAAACACAAGTTCACACCCCCGACCAGTTCATGCCATGGCCTCAAATTTCAGCGAAATTCGGTCGAATTTCTTCGAAAATCGATATCCAATCGAAATCGAAATTCGACCGAAATGACCGAAATGACCGAAATATGGGGGTCCTAGTACAAAAATTGACCGAAATGACCGAAATTTCGGTCGAAATTCCACCGAAATTCCATCGAAATTCTGTTTTGGTCGATACCGAAATGGTGACCGAAACCGACATTTAAGGCCTTAGTTCATGCTGGGTCAGGAATTCTCGGGGCTCGTCCTACAGTAGGACCCGATACTTGTTTCAGATGCCTTCAGAAAGGGCACCGCGCAGCAGAATGCCCAAACCCTAAAGTTAAACCCGCCCATTTATGCACTGTCGACGACCCTGAATACCCGGCCCTGACCAACAGGAATTTCCTGAAGATGAACCGACTACGTTGACTGCTGACACCATGGGAGCCGATGACTATGAACCTCTAGGAGTGGAGGGAGACGAATCCGGTCCGTTCCTAGTAATCGAACACGACAACTTTATCGCCCCCGACAGCGCACCCACAAGCATTCTGCTCACCCCCGCTGTCCACGAGGCTGATAGCTGGCTACGACGCAGCATCTTCCGAACCACATGCACCTCCGGAGGACGACGCTGTTCACTGATCATTGACGGGGGAAGCGTTGAGAACTTCGTTTCACAAGAAATGGTAGATAAGTTGAGTATGCCAACACAACCACTCGAGAAACCGTACAGCGTGGCATGGTTTCGAGGTGGTACCCAAATCCCGATCCACCGTCAAAGCCTCATTAGCTTCTCCATTGGTCCTTCATATAAGGACGAGGTGTGGTGCCATGTAGCCCCTATGGATGTATGATCACATACTTCTAGGGAGACCGTGGCAATTCGATCGGGACACTGAACACCGAGGAAAACTGAACACTTACACCTTTCTCATAGACAAAGTTCGGGTAACCCTCAAACCACAACGTGAAGCCCTTAGCCCCCGCCAAGTGGCTACACTTCGAGCCACGACCGCCCAAATAGTAATAAGGCTACACCTTTAAAGACTGTGACCTCGGGCTCCGTATTGTTGATGGAAGCCCAAACATTCCAACGTGAAATTCAAGAGAGCTCCACCATCTATGCGTTAATGGGACGTGAAGTGGACAACCAAGAGACCACTACACCTGAGGTCCCGCCTGAGATAAAGCCCATAATCCAAGAGTTCGCTGACATCCTGCCTGAAGAATTGCCTGAAGGACTGCCCCCGTTGCGAGACATTCAACATCACATTGATCTAGTCCCTGGAGCAAGCCTACCTCACTTACCCCATTACCGAATGAGCCCAAGCGAGCATGAAGAGATGAACCGGCAGGTTACCGATCTACTGCGACGTGGGTATGTTCGAGAGAGTATGAGCCCCGTGGCGGTTCCCTGCTCTGCTTACCCCGAAGAAAGATGGCACATGGAGAATGTGCGTGGACAGTCGTGCTATCAACAAGATAACGATCAAATATCGTTTTCCTATTCCACGCATTGACGATATGCTCGATATGTTATCAGGTGCCAAATTGTTCTCCAAAATGGATCTCCGCAGCGGCTACCATCAGATTCGCCTCCGACCTGGAGACGAGTGGAAAACTGCTTTTAAAACCAAAGAGGGCCTGTACGAATGGATGGTCATGCCATTCGGCTTGTCGAATGCCCCAAGCACCTTCATGCGGACCATGAATCATGTGTTGCGACCCTTCATTGGTAAGTTTGTGGTTGTGTATTTCGATGACATCCTGATCTACAGCTTGACTAAAGAAGACCATTTGTCTCACCTTCGGCAAGTCCTGGAAACCCTGAGAGCCCAAAAACTGTATGTTCACCTTAAGAAGTGCTCCCTTCATGTATGACACAGTCCTCTTCCTGGGGTACATTGTCACCGCCGATGGACTTAAGGTTGATCCCTCCAAAATCCAGGCCATTCAGAGCTGGCCCGTACCCAAAACACTCACTGAAAATTCGCAGCTTTCTGGGATTAGCTTCTTTCTACCGACGTTTCATACGGAACTTCAGCACTTGTGCAGCTCCGTTGGTAGATTGTACGCGAAAGGCGCACCCGCTTGGACTCTTGAGGCAGAGACCAGCTTTCGAAACTTAAAACATCAATTGACACATGCCCTTGTCTTGGCACTTCCTGATTTCACCAAGGTTTTTGTCGTCGATTGCGACGCCTCACATGTCGGGATCGGTGCTGTCCTAAGTCAAGAAGGACGACCTGTCGCCTTCTATAGTGAGAAATTGAACGAAGCCAGATCGCGATATTCCACTTACGATGTCGAATTTTATGCCATAGTCCAAGCTCTCAAGCATTGGAGACATTACCTGGTCCAACGTGAATTTATCCTTAACTCTGACCATGAAGCCCTGAGGTATTTGAACTCCCAGAAAACTCTTAACAAACGTCATGCCAAATGGTTAGTTTCCTCCAGGAATACACCTTCCATCTCAAGCACAAAGCCGGAACCCTGAACCGTGTGGCCGACGCTTGAGCTGGCGAGCACATGCCCTGACCACGATGACCGTCAGCACGACAGGATTTGAAACTCTCAAGGACCTCTACCCCACTGATCCTGACTTCGGTCAAATTCATGCCGACTGTGTTGGTACTGGGCAGGACCCAACAACCACTTTTGTTCTTCATGAGGGTTTCCTATTCAAAGGCCACCAACTATGCATCCCGGCCACGTCCCTTCGAGAGAACTTAATTTCAGAACTACACAAATGGAGGTTTAGCTGGACATTTTAGACGAGACAAAACCTTGATCCTTCTCCAAGAACGCTTTTATTGGCCGCAGTTGCGAAAGGATGTGACAAAATCGTACAGAAATGCCAAAACATGTCAAAGATTCAAAGGCCACCGGCAGAACACTGGACTATACACACCCCTACCCATTCCTCTACGACCCTGGGAATACATCACCATGGATTTTGTGCTAGGATTACCCTCACTATGCGAAAAGTTGACTCTATTTTTGTGGTTGTGGATCGATTTTCTAAAATGGCACATTTTCATTGCATGTAGGGAAAACCTCAGATGCATCTCATGTCGTTGATTTGTTTTTTCGTGATGTCGTCCGTTTGCATGGTGTCCCTCGTTCTTTTACTTCAGACCGTGATACCCGGTTTTTGAGTCACTTTTGGCGCACACTTTGGTCTCGTCTTGGTACTCGTCTGCAATATAGCACCGCTTATCATCCACAAACAGATGGGCAAAACTGAAGTAGTTAACAGATCATTAGGAAATTTGTTGCGATGTCTTGCAGGGGACTCTCCGTCCAAATGGGATCTAATTCTTCCCCAAGCTGAATTCGCATATAACAGTTCCACTAATAGGTCCACCGGAAAATCCCCTTTTGAGAGTGTGTACGGCTTCCCACTTACTCAATTTCTTGACCTAAAACCCACAACCATGCAAGGGAGAAGTAGTGCAGCTGCTGAGGATCTGGTCGAACATCTAACCCACATCCATACTGAAATCCGAGCCAAACTCCAATCCATGACCCAGAAAATACCAAACCCAAGCCACCTACACCGAAGAGAGAGCGAGTTCAGAGTTGGAGACTTAGTGATTGGTCCACCTTAAAAAAGAGAGGTTTCCTTTGAGAGTCCACCAAAAATTGAGCGAACGGAAAATTGGTCTATTTCCGAGTCCTCAAGAGGATTGGACCCAATGCATATTTACTCGACCTACCGCCAGACGTTCAGACATCACCGGTCTTCAATGTATCAGATCTCTTCTTATATCATGGAGAGGAACATGCCGATGCCACCCCAGTAGCAATTTCCGCAATGATGATATGCGCAACCGCCAGCCGCAACTGATGCTGATCAGATTGAAGATATTGCGGACATCCGAGATATGACGACTAGATGTGGTCTCTTCCGACGATATCTAGTCAAATGGAAGGGACGACCTTTTACCGATTGCACCTGGATTGACGAGGATGAACTCCAACAACTCCGCCCCGATATACTTCAGAATTTCCACGATGCCATCTCGACGGAGCGAGATTCTTTTCAGCAGGGGGGAGTTGATGCAGCATGATAGCAATTTTTATGAACATTTATGTTATTTATCCTATTTAACATTTGTTTTGTTTTTATTTCATTCCCATGTAAAAGGCTCATTATAAAAGGCCTCTTTTTATATTTTCCCTTTGATTTCTTCTTTCCCTGATTTTAGGGATTTGTTGCTTCTTTTGAGGGGGAGTAGCCTCTATAAAGGGCTCCCTTTGTATTAGGTTTTTTTTTCAAGTTGAATTGAGTGAAAATTTTCCTATCCCTAATTCTCTCTCTCTCGGCCCGCAGCCTCTCTCTCTCCCCGACCCCCCTTATTTTCTCGTAACCCTATTCTCCCCCCCCCCCCCCGCCGCCTCCAACCTCCCTTCTTCCCATCGCCAAACCGCCGCCTGCTGCCCCCACCTCGCCTCGCCTCTTCACCGTGCCGCCCTCTCCTCAGTCCTCTTCTCTCTCTCCCACGCAAAACCACACCACTCACCCCATCCCCGAACCCCACCAGTACCGCCCCCTTCTCCTCCCCTCCTCTTCCGATTCCGCCTTCTCTCCACCCCTCCTCTCCCGATTCCGCTTCACCCTCCTCCCCTCTCCCAGAGCACGACCTTCCCTCCGCTGCACAGTCCCCCCCAACACCCTGCCGCCCAGCGACACCCCGCGCGGCCCCGCTAGCCTTCCCCTGCTTCGACTGCGCCATCAACTTCCAACCTGTACACAGCCCAACCGCCGCCGCTATAGCCCCCCAGCAGCCCACCAACCTTCCAGAGTCGCTGCCGCCTCCCGGGTTCGCCTCGAAGGCGATCCTACGTACTGTGAAGCTGACTCGCGCCCTTCCTCCGCTGCAGACCAGATCTGAAGCGCGCCTAACGACCCCTTGCCGGTTGTGGTATGAGCGTTTCTACCGCATATTCTTCCACGATATAACAATAGATTTGTGGGCTGTTCTACTGCTGTTTAGTTTGGTGACTTGTTGAGATTTCGTGCCGCAAATATCGCTATTTGTTTCCTTAATCATTAGCTATTTAAGTTGCCCTACTATTGTGGAGAAATCGGTGCTAAATTTCGGATCTTTTATCGTTTGTGGTTGCTGAAAATTGCTTAGCGTTCACGTTCTTCGTCGTTCGTCATTTTCATTCCGTAGGTTCATTGTCAAGTCGCCACTTGTTTCGTTACTAAATTTGTTGTTGCATCACAATCAGCCATGGCTCGCCTTCACGCGTTGCCCCTAAATCCTCCAGCTCCGCCGCCAAAGGGACCCGCTCCTGGCTCGTCGGGCCATAAATGTTGGAAATCAGGAGCGAGAGGCCATCCGCCCGCCTCTGCACTCGGGGCAGAGCGAGGACGGACCTGCTTACTCCTATTGCGCGGCTTTGGAGCATCTGGCTTGGAAGAAATGAAGCCCTCTTCGCTCGGCAGAGGTTCTACTCCGAGAATATCCTTTCGGCATCGCGCCTCCTTCGCGATTGGTCTGATGAGTAGGGTGTCCTTTTTGTAGTGGGGGTATCTGCTATTGATACCTCCGGGTTTTGTTCTTTTTTGTCTCCTTTCCGCATTTCGCTTGTAAGTATTCTCTTAACTTTTTAATACATCGGGGCGAGCACCATCGAGTGCGTCCCCCTTTTTTGAGCGTCAAAAAAAAACATCACCGTTAAAGTAGAGTCCAACCGTGAAACCGACATCAGTTCGAACATGGAGTCTTTCCATCCCGTAATCAGCCCACCTAAGTTGCCCGTGGCCTCCAGGTCCGCCACACCGAATCGCCCAATTCTACCGAAGTCCCTCAGTATTTTCTCCTTCTGTCACGAGGCCTTTGTTTCTTGAATGAGAAAAATATCTGCCCTCATTTCTTCCACTAGGTTCATTATTGCCAGGCGCTTCTCTGGGCGGCCTGCTTCCCGCACATTCCAGGAGAGCACTTTCATTTGGGTAACCCGTTCACCATCATTTTTGGGGGCACCACCCCTAGACGCTCCGCTACTGCTCTATCCAACAGACTGAACCTGTTCGCCAACGCCGTTTGCGAGCGGTTACTCAAAGATTCAACACTTGCTCCCTATTCTGCAGACGCCAGAGCCCTCGCCGCTGCCCACCTCAGCCTCCTTCTCTCAGGCCTCGGTAGCCTCTGCCTCGTGTAGCAAGTCCCAAACCGAGGGGCTTCAATCTCTTTGTTACCACCTTCACCACCATCCCCTCTAGTCGCGTCGCTCCGTTCTTGCATCTGCGAGGCAAGTTGCGTGGACGCGAACACACCTATAGAGTGCTCCCCTCCAGCATGCATCTCTCCTTCCTGCCCACCACAAGCCCACTTCGTGCCACCGTCCATAGCCACAGAAGTCATTCTTTTGCCCAGAGAAGGCACTTCGGGTATCAAGGTGGAGTTCAGAATCGCGATGTGCGCAGCATCTTTTCCAGACCTCAAAGGTGGATCCAGACTCGTATAATGATCCGGATCCTCGCCCCGGTTTCCAGGTCCGATATTGGAAACATGCATAGCCCCACGCAACACCCGACCCGAATTCGGTTCTAGACCTTTTCCCGAAACGTCATCCCCCGGTAATCGGACAGTCGTTACCTGCTTTTTGAAAGGTTTCTGAAACGCTCCGAATTGAATGTCAAGCGAAAGTCGAAGGGTCTCCGCCTGAACCGCCGAGAACTCCCCCCGAGGATTGTTCATCTTTCGGTCTTCTCCGTCGCCCACTCCCGTCGGACCATTTTCAGTCTGACCGACCACCGACCCCCGATCCCTGTGGCGGTGGTGAATGTCTAGACGCGCGATGGCATCCATCGATGAGAGCTCCAAAAAAATCGCCCTTCCTTGCTAAGAAACCTTCCAGCAACCAAGCCTTGCAGGGCTTAATCGTCGCGCCCTAAGGATGGGATCCATCGGGTCTCCGGGCATGCAACCAGTACAATCGAGCCCCTCGATCTCTGCAACCCCTTGTAACATCACCCAAATGTCATGTATATTGCGCATAGAGTAGGGTAATCCCTTGATTTTAACACGTTCTAGCAATCTGCATCCCATGGCACCGTCCCAGGCGCCTATCTTGCGCCATCTCAGCCTCGCTTCGCCTGCAGCCGACCATCAGAGAAGGCCCTTCTCCTCCTCCTCCGACAGACCCCTCGCAACAACTTGCCACAGACTGACCGCGATCACATCCCCCCGAAATCCGCCACTCGGGATTGCACCCACATCAGAAGATGCGAGGAAGAGCGCTTCAGGTCCACCTCCTTCGCCAATCAGTACTCCGCCATGAGAGTAGAGCACCAGCCTTTTTGAGCAAACACGTCCTCTGTGACCATATTCGTGGCACGCAAAACACCTAATTGGCTCCTTGCAAGATCTCGCCCAGTGTCGAAGAGATCTGCAGCGGTAGCATCCCCGGCCGAATGGGTTAGTACGTTGCACCGATTGCCGAACGTTGCTCCCCAGTGAGCGCAAGACGCCTGGGTGGAGACGTCGATCCCTCCGGTGACGCACCTCGACCCATTCCACCAGTGTGACATGTAGTTGGACGGGTGAAAAGCCACTGGTTCACATGTACACCTAAAGTCTGTACAAGTACACTGAGATGACTCGGGCTTGAATAAACCTCACGATGCACTTGTTCACCAGAGTATATACCTAGTACACCTCATCCTACCAATCATGATATGATCCGTTCATGGTGCACCAGTACGGGAAGAGTTATATTGGTGCACCAGGGGTCTATAGTAGCCCCTTTCACAAACTCAGCCCATGTGGATATATATGGGATCTCTAGGGTATGGAGTAAGTATAACAAATAAAAAGAGGATCTTGGATCCATGGAAACTCAACCGATAGATATTAGAATTTAAAATAAATGTGTTGGTGGAACATCCCCTATTTAGCTATATAAGCATTCAGATAACAAGGAGGTCAGAGTCCCTAATAAACTGATAGTGTGACGTAAATCCATTACAGTATTGGCATGGGTTTATGAATAAAAAGGAATGATAGGTCCTAGATATGAAATGGACATATGAAATTCCATCTTTATCTTGAGGAAATGTTTAGAAAATTTATATGCTTGACTTCATGAATATATCTCTTTCAACTTGGATTCCATGAGGTAAACCTTGGAATGTTTTGGAATAAGGAGGAATTCGCAAATCCTCCAAGTGTAGAGCTCGTAGAGCTTTGAATCCAAATATAGTACCCACAATTTAAATAAACATGTCTTTTGAGCAGAAAGAGGGTGGCCTCCCAAGCTGGGACCCACCACACGAAAAAAATATATACTTAAAAATTAAAAAGAGTGTACCCACTTAATGGTCTAGTGGTAGTACAGTGTGTCTACCACACAAAAGACCAGGGTTCAAATCCCTCTTGCAAGGGTTGCGTTAGGTAGTCGACGGCCAGCGTAAAAAATAGTTGAATCTTTCAACACGGATTTGAGCAAGAATCCATGTAGCCGACCCTACTTATAGTGGGAGAAGGCTTAGTACATTTATAAATTAAAAAGAGTACATGACATCATGCTACATGGTTCCATGATTGACACAACACCCTACAATGTTCGAGTACATTCTCCGAGTAGAACACTTGGCCTTTGAAAATGGCCTCGTTTCTGCCAATCCAAATTGCCCACAAAATTGCGAAAGGATAAGAGTTATCGGCATGGCCATTGCCACAAACCGATCTAATACAACGCCAGAAGGTGGAGTCGTCCTCCACCCTAAGCCATTGAATGTTGTTTCCGCTCCAAACCTACGGCGAACAAGGGCAAGAGAAGAACAAATGATCCAAGTCATCAACCTCCAACCCATCGGTCACACATGCAGTCATCAACCTGTAATAGTCGACTCTGGCAAGTCTTGGTAAGGACCCTGCCCAACCAAAAAAATCTAGAGAAACACCTTGACCATGTTCGACACTCTGCTCCTCCTGATGATTTGAGCATCATGTCTGACTTCGTTGGTTGCATGCTCCGCATCGTCGCTGAAGAACCGATGTGCCTTCTTCACAGTGAACCGTCCATCACCCAACACAAAATGGTTGCTGCCAACCGATGGCCCCTCTAGGCCCGTAAGATCTCTCTACATATGGAGCAGCTCCTCCAGTCTTTGATCAGATAAAGATGAGGAGAAGTGGTAAGCCCAGGTCTGATGCTCCCATAACTATCTAACAGGAGTGTCATTGTTAGTGTCCAAGGTGAAGAGCCTCGCAAAGCGATCCTTAAGAGGTCCTTCCAGTCATCCTACCAGAATCTGAAACCTTCCCCATCCCCAAGAACCGGTCGCATCTTGATTGCCATAGCCGGGAGGACCTTCGTAATCGTCTGCCAAAGCAGAGAGGGAGCTCATATCTGAGTAGTCTCTAAAGATAGAGAAACCCCATATATCCTCCTCATGAACCGACACACAAGATCGTTCGAGCTCCCCCACAGCCAAACGACCCATTTGACCACCAGCACCTTGTTCATCTCCACCAATCTCAACACCTCCGGCACACCTTTCCTTTTTGCACTTGTAATCTTGCCCCAATCCACCAAATGGAGCCCCCCTCTTCTCCTGCTTCACATCTGACTAGAAAAACTGTCTCATCAGAGCCTCCATCTGGGAGCGAGACCTGCTGGTAACAATCTCGTAGAGAAGAAGAAAATCGGGATAGCCGAGAGAACATGCTTCAAAAGAATCAATTTTCCCCCCTTTGAGAGCGTGGCCGCCTTCCAACCAGCCAACCTTTCATCTAACCTCGCTAGAATAGGTCTCCAATCACTGGTCTGCAACCGTCAGGCCAGCAAAGGGAAACCAAGATGAGTATTAGGCAGACTACCAATCGGACATCTCAATAAGTTCGTCCCCTCCTGCACCGATAAGCCAAAAGGAACAACCATTGACTTTTCTCTGCTGATTTGCAACCTCAAGACATCACCAAAAATGTCCACAATAAAATCCGTCCGACGAGTCTGCTCCAAATCCTCCCTCAAAAAAACATGGTATCATCCGCGTATTGTAACAGAGGAATCGAAATATCCCCATTGCTATAGCCCCCACACCAACTGGACTCAAACGTCAACCTCATAAGTATAGCCAAGTTGTCTACCACAAGAACGAAAAGTAATGGGGCAAGGGGGCACCCCTATCTGACCCCCCCTCTATAGGTGAAAGAAACCCCCTGGTGTGACATTAGTGAGCATCGCGTAAGAGGTTGTCATAACAAATCACTTGATCCATTCTATCCATACGTTAGGGAATCCCCTTTTCTCCAATGAGGTCCACAAGAATCGCAAGCTGACACAGTCACAAGCTTTTTGAAAATCGACCTTCTAGAGTAGACCCTTGTTCTTACTTCTCTTCCAATCTGACACCATTTCCGATGCGAACACCAATCCATCCGCCATAAATTTGCCAGGCAAAAAAGTCGTCTGCCCTAGAGAGATAATGTCTGGCAGCACCCCCCCCCATGCGGTTAGCAAGAATCTTGTAAATAATAAGGTAGATCGCATTGGAAAACGCAATAGGCAGGTAATCCTTCACCCTATTAAGAACTTCCTTCTTCGGCAACAAGAATCGAAGGGCCTTATTCAGCCTTTCAAAGTTGTAATTACCCGTGCGAAACTCATGCAACACATCCATGATGTCATTCTTGATGACATCCCAAAACTCCCTGTAGAAGAGGACGAAGAAACCATCTGGGCCAGGCGCCCCATCTGCGTTTACCTGGAACAAAGCCATCTTGATCTCCTCCTCCGTAAATTCTTGGATAAGCGATGTTGCATGGATATCAGATATCCATGAAGCCCCTCTACCCTTCCATCACCAACTAGCATGAGCCCTCCCCTGCCATGTGGGCAAGGGTTTTCATGTGGTATCATAAGGACTCCAGAGTAGAGTACCATTCTCTGTGCCAGATGGGAGGATATCCAGTTCTCCGACGAGGAGACTTTTTTCAGACTCCATTCTCTAGCGACCGTGGACTCCGACGAGGATTGCACTCCACGGCTTTTTCCAGTTCGGTCCTTTCAGAGATAGAGCAGTTGTCCACATATTGTGGTGGGTCAGAGTACTCCGACGAAGAGACTCGTGTTAGGCGCAGTACAGAGCGCATGCTCTCCGACGAGGAGATTCAGTTGACTAACACTCCAGCTCGTTCGTCCTCCTCACCTGCACGGCATGAGAAGCAACGTCCTCGACAGCAGCCGACAGTTGTACGCGTTGAGTTGATATTGTCTGTAGTATCATGTATTGTGAGTTGAGTTTCTTTCTGTGAGTCAAATCTGAGCATTGCATGCTCCAACTTGAGGGGGAGTATTGGAGTATTTGGTTGTGCGCTACTTGAGTTGTAGATGGGTAAATAGATCACTCCAGGATCCATTTACCCCATCCATTTGTTTAGTCCCACATCTACCAGTGCTGGGACTTGGAGGCTCTGTGGAGGCTATATAAGGAGCCCCAGACCTCATGTATCCATTGAGAAAATGCAATGAAGCATATAGCACTTTGAGGCCTTCTCCCGTGGATTCATCCCGCTCCTTACGGAGTAGGGTTCCATGTAAAAATCCCGGTGTCCATAATGTTTTATTCTTTTCTCTGATTTGCTAACGCGTGTTTATTTTCTAACACTAAATAATATTTTGTTGTACCAGCCTTTATTCAATTTCTTTCTTGAGATGAGAACTACAGTTTTCAATCCTATCAAACATGTTCACCTCTTCTTGCACAAGCCTACTGCTCTATTCTCTCAATTGTTTGAGCCATTTATACACATCTTAAATTCCTTCGTGAACTCAATGTTATTTCATAATTATAGAAGTATTTTTACAAAAACATTATGTATTCATTCTTAGGATTTTATAAATCTGTTCTTTTAGTTTCATCCAAACGATGAAACAAATAAGGATTGACATGCAAATAAACTTGTAAAAACCAACGATTGGGAATTTAGTAAAAGCACATAGAGAAACCTTAATTGCATATAGCTTCCCATCACTAGTGCTTCGGTACAAAACCTGCATTGCAATGAAAATGCTTAATCTTTCTTGAAAAATACAAAGAATTATTTATGTTATTTATGTTCAACAATCCAATAAACTTAATTGTTCCAAAATAACTCACCACTTTGCCGTAGCTTCCAGAAGCTATTTTGTGCTCTCTAATGTACTCATTGATCATCTTCCTCCCTTCTGCATCCTAAAGGTAGGGAAACCAGAAAAAAAAATAGCATCACAACTATATTCTGCAAATACACAAAAATAGAACATAGTAAAAAAAGCTAAAAAAGGACAGATAATCATATGGCTGAATTCTGAATGCGCTTATTTTATACAACCTCTATTAACTACAAGGAAATACTTGGATATAATATAGTATTTTTTCTGAAAGAGTAAAATTGGGAGTTTCTTTGCAACAAGAAGAAATCTTTTTTTAAGCCAAAAAGGGGAAATCACGCTTAGGTGCACACCCCAATATTATTATTATATAAATAAATAAAAAGACACAACACTTTACTTATTACAAAAGCCACGTCTCGAGCAGGAGCTTGTAATGTACAACGCTCTCGCAATAAAAGCGGTGGCCAGAAAAAAGAACATTACGAGCCATCCAAATAGCCCACAGCACTGCTATCGGGGCAAGGATCTCTTTTCTCAGTCTATTGCGCGCACCAAAAAGATAAGACTAAAAGGAATCAAACGAGCAGGTGCAAAGCCAAACCGACCCCAACTCACCCCTGAGTAGGCGAGCTAGCCAAACAGCGAAAGAACAGGTGCTCCAGCGTCTCAATGGCATTCCCACACAGGGGGCAAGTGTCTGACACTGTCCAGAAAATCTTAGCACGGTGATCTCGAGTCATGATGTGTTTCTTTCTAAAGAGTCACAGGAAGAAACCGATCCTCTCCGGGAGCCCAAGCGACCAAACAAAACTACAGTCCCGGATCAAAACATCTGTGAGAGCAGGAGGCGGTCTACAAATGGCACCGTATGCCTTACAAACTAAAAAAGACCCATTCTTCCAAGTCCAGTGATCAATTCCTTGGGAAGGCCTCCAGGCCTGCCCAAGCGAATACAGCAAACGGAGGAAATCCTCTAAGCGTTGATTAGAGAACGAAGTTCTGAAAGATGGCATCCAGTTCCCGTTGATCCAGCAGTCAATAACCGGTGCATCAAAATTAGCGGCCAAGGCAAACAAACGAGGAAAACAACTGCAAAGGGGGCCATCCCCCGTCCAATCATCAGTCCAGAAACAAAAAGAGGTACCATCTCCAACCACTAGTCTGAAAAGCTCATGAAAGCAAGGCAAAATCTTCAAGATACCCTTCCAGAAGAAGATTGATTGGGAACCTGCCGCAAAATCCCAGGCCCCGCCAAAGAGATATTGTAGAGGCGACGGATTAACTTGCAGCTAACACTCTCATCATTGCCCCAGATTCAGCCTACCCACTTAATCAGAAGGGTTTCGTTGAGGGATTCCAAACTCTTAGTTCCAGGCCCATCATTCTTCTTAGGCAACGTAACGGTCTCCCAATCCACTAAATGCATACCCTGCCCCTCTTGGCCAGATTTGCTCCAAAGGAATTTCCGCATCAGTCGCTCCATACGCCTCATGATGCTAACAGGGAGGAGGTGGGAAGAAAAGAAAAACACAAGGATCGCAGAGAGAATCGCCTTAACCAGCACCAGGCGTCCTCCCCGCGACAACAGGGCAACCTTCAAACCAGTCAATTTTCTCTCCATCTTCTCCATAGTTGGTAACCGGTCCGACACCTTGACTCTGCCAACCGTGAGAGGAAGCCCAAGGTATCGAATAGGAAGGAAACCTCATCACGTGGACAGTTCCAAACTGCAAGCACAAGCATCATCCTCCGACATGCCGAACGGAACAATGATGGATTACTATGGTTCAGCACCAGACCAGACATCTCCCCAAAAACCTCCAAGACGAGAACCAAAGCTCCAGCCTCCTCCATACCGCCTTCCACAAATAGGATTGTAGCATCCGCATATTGTAGCATGGGGATACACACATCCCCACATCTGTACCCATTGACCATTCCGCTAATCTGAATCCAATCAACCATGCATGCAAGAACATCAGCAGCCCGGACAAACAGCAAAGGAGCAAGAGGACACCCATGTCTGACACCTCTCTGCGGCTGAAAAAACCCTCCCTCAGGATGCCCGTTAGCCAATATCGACATCGACATTGTGGTGACGCATCACTTCATCCAAGAGATCCAGACATCTGAAAAACCCCTTCTATAAAGAGCCACCCACAGAAACCGCCAGTCCAAAGTGTCGTAAGCCTTTGCAAAGTCCACCTTCCAGAGAAAAGCCTGGTTACCACTATGCTTCCAGTCGGAGATGATCTCCGAGGCCAACACCAAACTGTCCGCAATTTGACGTCTATGGATGAAAGCGATTGGACTGGAGACACAATATGGTCAAGGACTCTGCTAAGACGGATCGCGAACACCTTCACCACTAAGAGGTAGATACCATTCAATAGAGCAATGGGTCTGTTGTCTTCAATCTCTTCCACAATGTCCAGCTTCGGAAGAAGAAAGATAAAAGCCCTATTAAGCCTTTCGAAACCAGCATTGCATTGACAGAACTCCTCCACAACCTCCAGAACCTCACCAACCACCAGGCCCCAGAACTCCTTATAGAAAAACACTGGGAAGTCGTCTGGGCCAGGCGCCCCACTTGCATTCAAACTCCATACCGCCGCCTTAACTTCCTCCATGGTAACAGGCACAATTAAATTGTTCGCATGCACTTCCGAGATTTGAGATGCCCCAAGACCGCTCCACCTCCAAAACCTGGAATCCGCCCTCCTCGAGAAATCATGAAAGTGATCCGCAATCGCACTTCCCATCTCTCCCTCTCCAACAAATATACTACCCTCAAAAATAATAGATCGGAACGAGTTGATCCGACGTCTACCACTTTCCAGCCTATGGAAGAAAGTCATGTCCGCATCACCCTCCTTAAGCCAAGCAAGCTGAGATCTCTACTTCCATTCCGTCGCCTATTTCCGATCTTCTTCCAATATAGTTCTTTGGGAGGATGCCATTTGCCCCAGTTCCCCAGCGTCCAGTAACCTGTCGTCCTCAAGTTTATCCAGTCTCTGGATCTCCTGTTCCGCAGTCTCCCTGCGAGCTCTTCTAGATTCTCTGATTTCCCTCTTATACACGGACAATCTCTGATGTAATGACTTCAACTTCTCCGAGAGTCTCATCGCAGCCGAGACAGACACCTCAAAAGAAGATCAAAGGGAGCAAACCAACTCTCTGAAAGAATCCTCCAAGAGCCAAGCACGCTCAAATCTGAAGAAAAACCCTTCCCTCAGCAGAATAGCCCCAGTCCCAGATAAGGGGTGCATGATCCGACCTAATACGGTGCTTAGAGGAAGCAAAAGAAAGGGGAAATGCGACCAAAAGCTCCGAAGATGCAAGGAAGCGATCAATATGGGATCGGCTTCTCGAGGTTCGCCAAGTATATGTCGTGTCTACAGCATCTAAGATCTCAAGCTCCATTTCATCAATAATATCATCAAACGCAATAGACCCCGGATCCTGGCCACCCCGCGATCGAGGGCAGTCAGAAGAGAGGAGAGTGACGTTAAAGTCCCCGTCAATAAGCCATGCACAGTTCGGAAAAGCAGTTCGCGCATCACGTAGAACCTCCCACAACTCATGCCGCAACGCCGAAGAACAGGGGCCATAGACACAGGAGAATGCAAAAAGAGTCGAAGAGATGGAACACTCCAACAGGACCGTAAGGACATGAGAACCCTTCACCTCCGCCTTGAATGAGTCCTTCCAAGCCAAAATCAGCCCTCCTAAGCTCCCAGACGCATACAGCATTCTAAAGTTGTTCAAAGGGCTCGCGCCTAAGGACTTCCACACACCCATATCGCAAGACGCAAGCTTTGTTTCTTGAAGAAAAATGATATCACAGCCCCACTCTACGAATCTCGAGCCCGACGTCCTTTTTTCCGGGGCACCCAAACCTCTAACATTCCAAGATAGAATCTCCATTAAAGAAAGGTTTGTGAACCCAAAGTGCTCATTGCACCAGCGAGAGAGGCCACCAGAATCTTGCGTTCTGACATGAACGGCACCTCCCCACGCGAGGCCTTCTGCTTCTGCCTTCTTCTATATCTCTTCGACACACCCCTCCCAATTTCAGAGCTCAAGAGGCATTCTCCAGCTGACTGCGAATCATCCGATTTCGAGCCCCATCAGATCAAACACCCAACGTTGGACCCTCTGTTCTACGAACTGCAACAGTCAACCCCAAAGTGACAGGGGGATCGCCCAAAGATTGGAAACTAGAAAAGGACTGGCCGCCCAGGAGAGATATGGTTTCCGCACCACCATCTAGGAGGGATGAGCTTGAAAGTCGTTTGGAACAGAGACAAAACCTGAGTCTTGTAGAGTAGCTGCTCCAGAAAAGGCACGTGACCCATCATATCTGAATCAAGCCCTTCTTGGTTCTGGATTGCAAATGCTCCAGGGTCTGTATAGTCGTGGATCCAATTAACACCCAAGCAAAACCAAAAAGGGGAGCAAGATCTGGCGTTGATAATAGGGGATCCGACAAGGACAGAACGAATTGGGTTTTCCGGACCCGCACAGTCGGCCCGACCCGAAAGTAGAGAAATGCCGACAGGGCTTCTTAGGGAACCCACATCAATTGGCTCACCGCTTCTAAGAACCAAATCGACCGAAACATCCCCCATGAATTGCTGCGCGGGGATTGGAACGACGCACGGCCTTCCCGAGATGTCGTCTCGACTTCCGCCCCTTCCAATTTCACCTCCAAAGGACACGTCATTGAGGTGGCACCGCTGGTCGACGGAAACCCATCCCTCACAACCTGCGGTGGCGGCGGCGGTGGAAATTGGACAGAGATCGGGAAAGAAGCGCGAGCAATCCAAAGCTTCACCAATGGCAAAGGAGAGAGCACATCTGCACAATAATCCAAGAGGACAATGGTATTGCCAGGATCGGCCCCCGGCGAGCAGCCATCCACCAACACCTTCAGAACAACACCAATCTCCTGGAGCGTGTGGCTAAGACCCTCCACGGTTAGGGAGAGGAAAGGGACACCCCCCCAGCTTCGCAACCCTTCTGACGAAGGATACCTCTCCTCCATCCGCAAAACACAATGGCCTCCAAACAATATAATTCTCGCCCAGCAGATTCAGAAGGTGCCTCGCCTGGATCTGCGAGAGACCCCGCACACAACATTTGTTCCTCCCCAACGGCACCACATCGCCCACAAACTCCCTCCCAAAAAGCAACAAAATCCAAGCCCAGATCAAGGAGATAGAAATAGATTCTTTCCTCCAAGAACCAATCAACAGACTCGCTCTCGGCAAGCCAATTCCCCCTCCGGTAACAACCTCCGCGTACGACACGCCTGCAACCGCTCCTCCAGAATTCAGCATGTCTTGATTGCCCCCAGGCCCCTGTTGATGTTGAAACGAGGGTCGAAATAGCGTTACTCCCGTAGAAGGAGATATGTGCAGGTCTTGATAGCTCCCGGACCCCCGATCCGATGAAGTTGAAACGAAAGTCGATTTGGCACCGCACCCACAGATGGACACGTCGCCTTGCGATGACCGGACCTTCCACAGGCAAAACATCTCGGCTGCAACGAACACGATGAGGCGAGGTGGCCCGCCTTGCCACACCGGAAGCATCTCCGGTCCATTTTGTGGTGTGAGACAGAAGTCCATCTGACTCCTTCCTCCTCGTGCGGACTCACATCAGCCACACGCCTCCACACGCGGATCCCCGCCGAGATCCTCCGCCGCGAGTTCTCCATGCCTCTCATGACCCGATCCCCGTTCTCGCGTCTCACCCCCCCCCCAAGAAGAAATCTTTCATGGTAAAGATATCTAACATAGACGAGTGATGTGACTGTAGAATAGAATGGTCAAGCATAGGGCAATCAATAGTAGCACTTACGTAGTCTTAATGTATCGTACAAAGATATGAATTTTTTAGCAAACAGATCTATCCCAATAAGGAACAAATAATTATATAAAGAAGCAAGATGATGTTGCATAGCTTCCTTCTAACAGCTCAATAATATTCCCCAACCACCACAGAAAGGATTCTTCGCACTAGTCATGTCTTCTTATAAAACAAAAAATTGTCTTTCTCTTCAGATATCCACGTAACCTTAAAATGTGATCATACCCAAGTTACTAAAAAGATCATTCACGGGGTCTTTTTTCTTTAAAGAGCATTAGATGCTTTTTTTAATCACTTACACCTTAGCAATGTTATTTCAGTTACAAGCATCCTCAAAGTTTCTTGTAGAAACAAATGATGATTTAATTTCCCTAGGTAAGATCCAAACAAAATCAGAGAAATTGGATTGATACATTACGATTGATCGTCCACTTCTAAGCTATGTATAGCATGGCAGCTATGATCGATTCATTATGTTATTTTTTACATCTCAAAGCATATTCTTATCACATCGAATGCCTGGACCCTTTTTCAAGTTAACCAACTCCACCTCATTTTGTCCTACCACCTCCAAACCCTCTACTACCACCTATCGATGGCACTCCTCCCTTGTATCTCAGACACTATAAGATGAAAAAAAACATGTATTTGCATCCCCTCTGCTAGTCATGTCTATTGGAGATCTCTCCCTCCCTCTCTCTATATATGCACTTTTTTGCAAAAAAAAACAGGGGATTATTCATTCATCCCATAACCTCAAGATTCAAGAAGGCAATCAATAGTAGCATTTACGTAGTCTAGGTGTATAGTACAAAGATATGATTTTTTTTAGCAAACGGATCAATCTCAATGAGAAACAAATAATTATATAAAAAAACAAGATGATATTGCATAGCCTCCTTCTAAAAGCTCAATAATATTCCCCAACAAACACAGAAAGGATTCTTTGCACTAGTCATGTCTTCTTATAAACAAAAAATTGTCTTTCTCTTCAGATATCCACATAACCTTAAATGTGATCATGCCCAAGTTACTAGAAAGATCATTCACGAGGTCCTTTTTCTTTAAAGAGCATTAGATGCTTTTTTTAATCACTTACACCTTAGCATGTTATTTCAGTTACAAGCATCCTCAAAGTTTCTCGTAGAAACCAATGATGATTTAATTTCCCTAGGTAAGATCCAAACAAAATCAGAGAAATTGGATTGATACATTACGACTGATCGTCCACTTCTAAGATATGTATAGCATGACAGCTATGATCGATTCACTGTGTTATTTTTTACATTTCAAAGCATATTCTTATCACATCGAATGCCTGGACCCTTTTTCAAGTTAACCAACTCCACCTCATTTTGTCCTACCACCTCCACGCCCTCTACCACCACCTATCGATGGCACTCCTCCCTTGTCTCTCAGACGCTATAAGATGAAAAAAGTAGGTATTCGCATCTCCTCTGCTAGTCATGTCTATTGGAGCCAAAACCAAAAGAACCTGATTGTGTAATAATGTAAGGTAACTATTGTCTGTCCATAAGTCACAGGCCTCTACTCTATTAAACTCCTTCAAATCCCCATCGTTGATCACCTCTGTGTGATCCCTCCTCTCTACTTCTAATATCGGCAATGACTTATCATCTTCCACCTTGTCCAGTTGTTCAACAACCTTTAATGCATGATGCATCTAATCTCGTCTTCTCTCGCCTTTTTCCCAAAGTCTTCCTAGAGCCAATCATGAATATTGCAACAACTTGAATCTTACCAACAAAGTGCATGTGGTCATGTCCTTGACCTGCACCGCTCTCCACTGGTTGCCACCAACTGTCGAATGGCGGGTTCAAAGAGTCATGATCACTCAAACTTGATATAGATTTCGTGACTCTCACGTCCTCGTTCAAGGGCCAAGTAGTGGCATGTGATCCAACAATGGCCCCAGCCCAAATGAAACGAACAAGACAAGGTAAACCTCCTCAAACTCCACCAACACCATGAATATGTCGATCCTCGACCTTGTAAGGAACATCTGTCACATAAACATACAAGACTTGATCACATTTACAGAAAACCTCTTTTTTGAGAGACCAAAGGATGATTGTTAGAGATTCGTAGCCAAATCAAAAAGTAATACTTTTACCCACGATGTTTACCTCAGCTACACTTTCATACAATTTAGGGTCCATTGCTAATAGAAATTCCACCATGATATCCTGCAAACATGTCTGTATATATATAACCTAGTATATCCAGGATAATCTGTGATATAGCAATCTAAGTGTACCTTCCACATTCTAAATTCTTATGAAAAAAATAGATATCTAGTTGCAAGAAAAAATAACAATGAAAAAAGGAAGAAGTTTAGCCAACCAAATTATGCCTCAAAGTAGTGGTCTCCCTAACAGGGACCTCCCTGCAAATGGCACGGTTCTTGGAGGGGAAAGAAGGGAGATTGTGGCAGTCCTTGTAATCGGAAGATGAGGAGAGAGCGCCAATGGAGGAAGAGGTGCCATCCTCATCCCCGTCCAGCAGGAGGCAATCCCTTGAGAATATGGAATCTTCTTGAGACTTGTACCGGTGCTTCCTAAGAAAGGCAAGGCAGCTGCAGCATCCCCCCATCTCCGCATCAAAATCCGAAAGCATCTGTCTGCCTTCGATAATCTCCTTAAATTCGATTTCCACCCGATCGACTAACGGATTCTAGAGACCAAAACCTGCAGGAGGTGAAGTGCATCATATAGGGATGAAAACATGGATTAATTCCGATGAAAATTTGACAAATCGAGAAACACAAAAAGACGTATATTCCCGTACCATGAGTCGACAAATGTGCTTAGGGTTCCTCTGGACGAGGAGAGCATCGAAAGAGTCTGCTAATTTTATTTGAATTTTCGTTCCTGATGTGAGAGCTATCTGTCCATGGGCGCGGGGGGCGCAGCCTCCATGTGAGGACGACCCCTACCCTTTATTCCACAATCCACACTCGCGCCGTTAATACAGGCTCTATTTCCTCAGCTTTGTTTAAAAAGGAAGCCATCAGACGAGAGGAGACGAGAGGAGCCAAGACGAGACGAGACGAGACGAGACGAGACGAGACGAGACGAGACGACACGCAGATTTGCATGTCTGGATTAGATCGGACCCTCTTTGTTTGTAGTGGTCATGCTAATCGGTTAATCAGATACCTGATCCCAATCACGAAGAATGATCCTGAAGTTTCAGGTATTCATTATACTGAACAGATCTGTACGGGTACCGTATATACCTAATGGATCTAGATGGGACCATGGATTATCCAAATTTATGAATTATTTTTCCTTGACTACTTAACTATCAACCCTTTAATCACAACTTGGCAATTCTACATCTTTTCATCGGTCATTGAAATCTTGCCCATTCTCTTAGCACCTCCTTCAATACTCATTCAAGAGATAATTCCACAATTATCAAAGATTAAATTCAAGTAGGACTTGAATTTCTTATTGATTTATTGCAGAGATAAATACCACAATAAGTCAAAATAGGCATCTGAGTTTCCACAATTTCTTGTTGATTTATTCCACATTCTGAGTTCTGAATTGTTCTCGAATCTGTATGTTCATCTGTTGGAGCGTGTCGAGAATCCCGATCGCAATATCTGTGGAGTCTGATCTTCCTTCATGATGCTCCTCAGCTAGTGGCCTCTCATATGCCAGTCCTTTGCCGCAAGCCATCTGATTCAAATCGTCTGTGAAAGAAAAGCTCTCATAAGAACTCAGTGAAAAATCGGCTGGAGATCTAGATGTATTGAGGCAAGGGTCTGCCTCAATATTCTGGCTAGGAGGCGAGAGAGTCTGGGTCTGACTCTCCTCGAGATCAGATGGGACCAGCTTGGGAAGAGAGTCATTCCAAGCTTGTGAAGATGTACGATCGACGGTGGACGGTCGAAAGCTCACAGAGTCTGAGCAGAAAAGCCGTCGAGACGTCATCTTCGATATCAAGAGAAAGATCGGGAGAGCACGATTTTCGATTCAAAGGAGAGGGAAATGCGTAAAGTCGCGGTAACTCACGCCCCGCAAGCAAACACAAAGCAAGCCCCGCTTTCACCAACACAACCCGATGAAGACCGTAAGAGTTCGGTCTTTTATCTTGTCGGTTTTAGGGTTGTAATTAGCAAACAAGTAAAATCGGTTATCGTGAGCTGAGAGAGCTGATAGGTGCCTGATAGTTTATCCGAAACACTGGCCTGGTCTTTACAGAAAATCACTCGCACTCAGCCAATATGGGACTAAGTACGGACCATTTCTAGCTACCTGTGTTACTTGAGGACGGAGTCTTGCGCAGTGTCCTCTAAACCTCCCACTCTGCTAAGTAAACCCGGTCCGTTTCCAGCTACCCGAGCGTACCCACTGAGGAACAGTGATGAGGTGTATAGACTAAGTAGTATTTCGTGAGAAATACGGGGTTTTGGATCTAGCCTTATGGGTCGACTCTCGCTCGCGCACTCTGAGATGATGTGCGGGGATTACTCTCCCAAATCAGATGAATCTTTATGGTTTTTAAGTCAGATATCTTTAGCAGTCCCGATTTTATTTTGTGGTTTTATAATTTTTTTGGTATTTTCAAACAAACGTCTACTTTTTTTATCTTTTTATAAAAATCCTAAAATTATGCACCTAGGTCGCAAGTCCTGAAACTAGCTACGTAAGCACAATCAGATAGAATAAAAACCTAAGCAAGCATCTATCGGAAAAAGCCTCAAAAAAATCGATAAGGCGAGAAAACCACGGCGGGTGCCCTGATCCCCCGAATACACGGTACTCGGTGAATCAGACCCCTAAAAAATGTGTGGAGGGGAATACAAGTTGGGATGTCCTTAGTGGACCCCTTGTAGAGTTCAATACAATTTCTCTCTCTCTTTCTCTCTCTTTTACAAAAGTACACTAATCAATACTGCCCTCTGCAGTCGATTCGTAGAGAAGGAACCGACCTCTGCTCTTTCAACTGATTCGGCTTCCTAAGAAACCGGTTGATCCTACATGCCCTGTAACAATTGATTAGCAGCTAAAGACAGTCAAGAGACGAGGCGAGAAAAGCCGTACGAAAAACCGAAGAAAATCTATGAAAAATAAGAAGAGAGAAAATAAAATCACAAAGATAGGTAGAAAAATCAAAATACACTAACGCCTCCCCGGCAACGAAGCCATTTTGATGCGGAGGGCTAAGGTCGGTTTACGGCTTTTTAGAAGAAAAAGTTGTCGGTGTAGAAAAGCCGTAAAAGGATCTTAACTCCGATCAAATAAAGATCGGTTTTATAAGAAAACCTACACTATTTATTTTACCAAGTAAGTGTGCCTAGGTCGAACACAAGGAGGCAGAATAGGGTACTCTGATTTTTTTTGAGAGAAAATATTTTTGTGATTTATTTTATCTCTTCTGAAAGCAATCAAAGAAAAGCGATGATTTTTATTGAGTTTTTATTTTTATTTTTTATTTGATTTTAATCTTTTCCACTTTTTATTTATTTTTCAAAGTGGTATTTTTCACAAAATTTATTTATGATATAATAGGTGGAATATATGTGAAAATAGATGATACTATATAATATGTGAACGGGACGAACAACGAGCTCGAACAAGCACACGAAAAAAAAGCAAAACGAAGACGATTTGCGACAAATCAAAACACGATAAAAACACAAAAAAAATACATGAAAAATTAATGAAAAACTCACGGAGGTAGTTGTGTAATTACCCCAAGAAAATCTACGAAAATTTAGGTCAAAACTAGGTCCAAAAATCCCCTACAGTCCAGGGGTATAAGTGCAAGAAAAAGTATCAAAAAGTTCTACAATCAGGTCCTTGACAGGGGCTATTTTGTAAAATGAATAAAATGTTTTACATTTAGGTCCCTGCATGGGGACCTAAATGCAAATACTGGAAACTTCTGGAGCTTTTGGGAATTCTAGAAGTCCTTCTAGGCTTATGATGCAAAAAGTCTACCGCTTCGGATGGATGGTCTTGATTAGAAGATGAGGTGCGATCCTAACCATCTGATGATGCCACGCGTCGCAAGCCTGTGACGTCTGGCGTTCTTCAAGCTCTTGAGGTCGTTGAGCAACTGACGATGAAGGCTTCTTCCCCGATTTCTCTCAAGCGATCGGCAACGGACCGGGGCCTCCTACGGGGCTAGAGGGTTAGCTCCTCTAACCCTCGAGCTCGCCCGCGGCGGTCGTCAGGCGGAGTTGGCTCCGAGCGGTGGTGTAAATGCGATGAAGTTGAGAGCCTCGTTGAGCTGGAGGTTGAAGGAGGTTGGAGCACCTCCTTTGAAGGTGATTTCAGTGAAGATCAAAGGCTCCAGATGACTTTAAGTTGCACCAAATCGAAGAAGAACCTGCAATTAACAGATGTATGTGCTCGATTCACAAAGAATCGACCAAAAGATTATGGTTTTGCTAGCTCAAAGAATGGTTGTTTCCAGAATTTAATGAAGTGTGCGTGAGAAGTGTATGGAAAGATAATGCATTTGAGGTTGATTTGAAATGATTTAAACGTTGATTTCGATGAAGCGTCTAAGATAGATGATTAAACTAACTAACTACACGATTAGCCACGCTAATCGTGGCACGATGTTCGAGAAATAAAGTGGTAAAGATGGAGACAGAGGTCTGTGAAGAAGAGGTGTATTTACCTCCAAGGCTGCTCGACGGTCGACCTTCACCGGAGCTGAACGCGCACGCGGCGGCAATGCAAGGGCTGGCGAGCACCTTGGAACTCCTCCCCGATAATCCCTCTTCCACGCTTGCTGGCCTTCAAGTGTTGTCACCACCGGAGCGAGGCAGAGAGAGGTGGAGAAGATAGGGGGTCGGCCACTGGAGCTGGAGCTTCAGGTGGTTAGGAAAAGTTAGTCGTGAAATTGGATCTTTGAGTGCTTATATAGAGAGATTACGTGAATCCCAAGTTGTATCCATGGGTGGTCGTGGATCTTGGTAGTTAGGACAAGGTTTTCAATGGTTTGGATCTTCGCCTGGAAGAGTTAAAAAAATGCGCGGGATAAATGGTAGAAGTTGGCCGGTCAGAACAGACTGTGATACCGGCTTCTTTGAAGAAGATGAACCAAGTGCTGACACGTGTCAGCACCTGGTTGGCCAGATGTGAAATAATTCTTGTAAATTCAATAGTAATTAGTAAATAAAGTTATTTTAAATAGATATAAATACAAGAAATGTAAATAGTTAAATAATCCTAATTATGGAATAATAATAAATATTATTCGAAATATAAATATTATATTAATAGATATGTATATATAAATAGGTTTTGGATTTTTAATTTAATAAAAAAATAATTTAAAATTAATTTTATATTTTCTTAATTATTAGAACAATAAATAAGGATTGTGTAAATTTTTAGGTATTTTAATAAATTAATTTACATATATTAATAAATATAGGTATTAGTTATTCAGTTCATTTTTACCTATAATTTAGGGTTTTTGATTTTATTACAATAATAAATAAGCTCCAAAAAACATGAAATAAATCAAGGTTAAATTACAAGATCATGAAAATAATTAGAAATTATAAAATTAAGAAAACTATAAATAATGTGTTCTACATAAAATAAAGAGCCCAGAAACCCCGTTGTCATTTGTCCCAAAACCAACTTTTTGCAAACGGACTCCGAATTCGATGAATCACCTTTATTAATTAGAGAATATTATTTTATGAACTTTAAAGGTGAGTATAGTGAAATTGGAGTTCGTATGAAGAAGTTATGATGTTCGGAAGTTGAGATTTTGACAATTTACAAGTAGGATTTCTTGGCATATATACATGCTAATATTTTTAACTTATTTTTATATTTATATATATATTTATTTATTTATTTATTTAGAAATAATTAGGAAAAAAGTTTGGTGAAAAATGTGTACATGTGAATTAATTAAAATTCATTGAAGTTCTGTATTTATTTGATAAATAGTGGAAAGGTACATGAGGTGTGTCAATTTATTTTTAGGGTTTTCTTTCCTTATCTCCCCCTACTTATTGGTTTGTCGACCAATCCATGTTGACTTGGTTTCGGAGGTTAGGCTATAAATATACCTTGCAGTTATATTTATATTTATAAGTCATATTGTACATATTTACATATATCCAATCTGCCTTCTTTTTTTTGTTCTTTATTTATTTACATGATTTTGATGCTTAAAAGTGAATATTTATTCATGAATGAGGTTTTGTTAAAAGATGGGAATTAATGAATATTTACATGTATTTGTTAAGGGTTTTAAGACAAAATGCGACAGAAAAGTTAATGAATCATGGACTCATCACCAAGTCATCCGTTGCAAGCTTACAAAAAATTGACTTTGAAGTTCTTATTATTTTTTTTCCTTTTTTTATCCTTGTATATGCACTCCGGCAGGCATTTTACTTTTCAATCAGGCATGTCCACTTTTGGAGATTATGCATTTTTCCACATTTTTTATGAAGTATATACAAAGTGTAGCATGTACATAAGGTGTTTTTCCTCTTGAACCAATAGATTATCGCTCTTTTGAAGCTTTATTGCAACCCCATAGCATCCTGTCTTTAGACCTCAACATCGCTAGACAGGTTGAGACGCACTTCCTTCCCTAGAGGAAGACGAGAGGTTCTGCCTAGATGTACTACTCTCGTATGCTACCCCAAGCTAAAAGATTCTGCCTCCTCACTACCTCATCCATGAAGAGCTACATGTAGAGTGCTTGTCCAAGATAAGCCATGGTCTGAAAGAATCATGCGTGTGTTGTTAAATATTCTACTTAGACTAATCAAGATGACATGTGAACATAGTCTTATGGACTCAAAGAATTAAGTCACTAGGACCTGAAAAGTCTTAACTCCATTTCTTATAAGGTTCCTCTGAAATTAAATGGATTACGGTCCAACTAAGCTCCATTCTTCAATTTATTCCAGACATAGTTTAAATGTCAATACTATCCTGAAAAATGCACATGCAAATGCAAGAAAATATGAACAATGCAAAGAAAGCATTTTTTTGAAAAATGATGCACATGTGAAAAGAAAACTTTTTTGAAACATTTTTCTAATTTTTGAACTTTTTATGGATTTTTGGAAAGGAAAATTGATGCACATGGAAAAGAGTTTTTTATGCAACTTTTTTTACAGATTTTTCGTTTTGTAGTTTTTTAAAAAAAGGAAAAAGTGTTAGTAAAATATACAATATTTTGTTGTTGTTTTTTGTTGTTTTTTTGTTGTTTTTGTTTTTGTGTTGTTTTTTTATTTTGTTTTTGTTGTTTTTTTGTTATTTTTATTTTGTTTGTTTTCAAGGTGATCAAAGTCTATACACACACATGGATTTTATAAATTTATATACCTATCCCCCCAATAAACTTATTTAAAAGTACGAGTTATGTCTAAAGTATATATACAATATATACGACTCCCCCGATACTTAGCTTGAACTATGTCCTCATAGTGATCAGAGAGCGACAAAGGAAGACATAACTCGCGCTAAGTATAGAAAAGTGAAAAGACTCCTATGTTACAACGACTCAAAGAAAAGATAAAAAGAAGAGAAGTTGGTGATCCCCCTATACGTAGGATCAAGTAATCCTAGGTATAGTTACTGTACAAAAGGGGAAAACTGATGTAAAGAATGTACAGACTCAAAATTAATAAATTAAAAAAAATGATATGAACAATATCACCCCCTATACTTTGGGTAGAGTATCCCTAAGTATAGGCAACAACAGGAGTGATGAACATGACGAATATGAACAACACACATCCTTCACCCCCATACTTAGGATAAAGCACATCCTAAGTATAACACATATACACAAACGGAAAAGGGGTGAATGATAAAATGAGAGAAGAAAGATTGAAATGAAAGGATATACAAGAGGAGTGGATGTACAAAGGTCAAGAAGGTCGGAAATGAACCTTCTTGTAGGACCATTGAGGTATGGATCGAACAAGGTGTTGGTCAATATTAGGGTTATAATTAGATATGAACTAATCAGGATCGACCAAGAATGTATCCTCAGCAGTCTCAGAGTGTGCAGACATGAATCAGTTAGTGGAAGTAGCGTGGTCATGTCCTGCCTGGGAAGTCTCGCAAACATCAAGGTAAAAAGGCTCGAATTCATTATCCGAAAAAAGTAAGATCAATTCCAGCATAGCGAGACTCTCCTAGATCATCATCTTTATCAAAAGGCCCAAATTCCTTTATAGAAGCAATCAAATCGAATTCGGCCTTATCAGTCTCATCTAAATCAAGGTGAATATGAACGAACTTATCAGTGGAAGTAGTCAAATCATGTATGTCCTGTCTAGTCTCAGATCTGTCTTCTGCTCTAGGGTGTCTATTGTGTAAATCCCACGGATGTCATCATTGCATCGCCACATACTAGAAGGGGGAACTACAAGGTCTATGCTTTCCGAGTCTTCCTCCTTGAAGAGGAATTCTTGGGTTTCAGTATCATCCAACATGCAACAAGAATCTATGATATTATCATTGAGGTCAAATTCCTTGGGGTTGGCTAACACGGGCACACTCTCATGAGTTGCAGGTTTCTGGCCAGTAGTGAGTGTAGTGATCAACACATCGCTCCCTATATTAGAACAAAAGCGGATCTCTCTTAAACGATAATCAATAACGGCTCTTGCAGAGGTTAGGAAAGGCCGTCTAAGGATGATTGGAGGATGCTCCACAGGGATGGAGGTCTCCATGGACAATACAAAAAAATCCGAAGTGAAATTCATGCCCTGAATAAGATTGACAATGTTTTCTAGAATAACCTTCGGCCTATTAATAGATCCATCATCAAATTGAACTATCATCCTGGTTTCTTGAGAGGCCCAAGATGAAGAGATTGTACCATAAAGAAGGGTATTATATTGATTGAAGAACCGTCATCAAGGAGAGTGTTATCACAAGAATGGTCAGAGTTGGAGCAGCTCACAAGAGGTATGGCAATGTTCCCTTTCTTAAAATGTGGACGGTGAGAGATGGCGTAGGCAGTGGCCATGGTCAAGATGTGACACTCAGATCTTCTCCTTCGCTTTCTCTTCTTGTGTTGAGGAGTAGATAAATCTGTCATGTCCTGTTGAAGTGGGGCTTTAATGATCTCATGAATAGTGGCCACCACTTCGGGTTCAGTCAACATTTTTTTGAATTTTTGGACCTCCTCCATACAAGGGAGGAGATCGGAATCGGTACACGGGGATTGCCAAGAGCAGTCTGTACAATGGCATCCTCAGAGTCAAGGTTGGGACATGGCTGTTGGAAATGCGAGCCCACGGCGAGCCATTATGCAATAAATATTGCGAATATCATTCTCTGATCTGAAATGAAGAATGAATAATTTGCATAATAGGTCCCTTAGTACAATTAGGGTTATGTACCATGGCCATCTTAATGATCATACAGCTGTTGATTCAATTATTGAATCATAGAGGCTGGTGCTTGGATGAATATCTAATGAGTTAGATTGAGGACTCATCAAGGACCGTCAAATGATTATTAAGAGATGATCTCCAGCCTGAGTAGGAGATGGCAATCCTTTCTCAGTTAGGCTGATATCTGACCGACCTCTTGATGCAGGTCCTCTGCATAGGAATAGAGATTCGGAGGTGTCAGATTAGTTAGGTCAAAGAGTTGACTTAACGAGATCGAGATAACCAAAGTCCTATATCGTATGCTGTCACGATACAGGCACACATCCTTTGACCAGAGACATATGTGTTACTATATGTTTGAGTATGTACATTTGGCAGACCAATAGGTTAATGACCTAATCAAGGTCTATACACCGGCGCGTTGGTGTGCATATAAGGGCATATGAGTAATACGATCTCTCAAAGGGATCATACAGGTTCAGTTACTGAACCGGAAGACATGAGCTCACTCATGAGATATTGGGAAGAATCAAATTCCATGCGCATGGTCGTCTCGCTTTGGAAGCTTGACTGAATTTGTAGGATTGATATATACTTTTGGAAAGTATATGATCAAGACCTAGGTATGATATATGCTTTTGGAAAGTATATGATCAATACCGACTCCCAATGATCGAATGAGAAACTTACTGATAAAATCACGAAGTAGACAGTGTAAAGTTAATCTAATACTTCAGGTTTAATCTGAGTCTTCCAGTATGCAGGATGTACAGGTATTAGGAATACCTGAGGGTGATGCGATCATAAACGATTGTATAACCATGACGCTTCCATTCCTAGGGAGTGATGAAACGGGTTAGGATTTTAGTGACTCCTCTCAGTAGAGAAGTAATCTGATCTTAGTCCAAATGTTGGACATTGATCTGAATGTGATTCAGATTCAATAAGAAGATTAGATTTACGGTCTTGATTTAATCAAGCATCTATGGGAGGCCCGAGATTTGGATTTGAGATGTGATCTCAATATCCATGTCATTATACGTGGAACAATACAATCGCCCTGTCCTTATCTCCAAGTATTCGCGGAGAAAGCGCATTATCCTTGAAAGAGTTCATGGATAATTCTATTGTTGATATATGTATCCGAACATTGAGAAAATGGATAATTAAATGTGATTTAATTATCATGAATAATATGAATTTGATTCGTATTATAAGAAGAGTTATCTTAGATAATTAAATGTGATTTGATTATCAAAGATGTGAATAATGTGAATGTGATTCATATTATTTGGGCACAGAGAATAAGTTATCCAATATAATTAAATGTGATTTAATTATTATGGATAAGAATAATGTTGATAGTAATATCCAATTATTCATAATGTATTATAAATGTGATTTATAATGTATTAGAGAGAGCTAATTACAATTTATATGTGTTGATTAATTATTATGTGTATTGGATACACATTGTGTAATTAATTGACAATGTAAATTATATGTTGTTTTGGGTTGTGAATATGATTCACAATTTTTCAATGGCAAGATTGCAATATTCTCAAATATAATGTGAATTATTTTTGAAAAATAAAACCCAACAAAAGTTGTTGGAAATAAATAAAGAAATTTCCATGGAGATATGCAATCTCATGGCATGTCATGAGATTGCTCTCCTCATGGAAAGCTTGGGCGGCACCCAATTCCAAATAGGAATGGGTGGCCGTCCATATGGAATGTACATGGAGATGTAATCTCATGTATATTCTCTCCTTATTTATTTGGTGTAATTTTGGATTAATTTGTATTTGATTTTGTAAAATATATTTTGATCTAAATTTGTTGGTTTTACCAACAACAATCTTAGCCATTGGATTGACATAAATCAATCTCATCCATTGATTTTGTATGTCACATGGATTGAGATCCATGGATCCCAAAACCCTATATATAGAGAGGCATACCCATGCTCTCTCTTTACACACAATGCTTGAGAAGCATCTCTCTCTCTCTTTTCTCTCTACTCGACAGCCCTCTCTCCCTCTCATGTGGCCGTCCACCATGGATAACCTAAGAGAGGTTCTCCATCGCCGTGGCATCGTCGTTATGCTGCCCGTTCTTCTGCTCGTGGATCTCCGTCTCCTTCGGTGCGCCTCGCTCGTGAAGAAGACGTCGGATCGGGAGATCCGTCGCTTGGATCATCAACATGGATTGCGAGAAGCACGATGTTCATCCCCGCGCTCGCAAGCTTCTCCTCCGTCGGATCGGACTTGAGACAGGAGGTCTCTTCGTTTAGAGACTCGATCGCAACCACGCTTCAAGAGGTAATCCTATTACTTGTTTGTGGTTTATACGAAACGATCCGAGAAGTGTTCTTGGATCATGTGGTTTCGTCGTAAAATTTTTTTTTAAATTCCGCTGCATCGAGCAACTAGTGCGACTAGTCGCTCTTCGTCGTATTCGATACAACGTTCACGCTTCCGTGATGCGCTTGAGGATCTAATCATATCCTTCAAGTGGTATCAGAGCCTTAGGTCGACGGTTTCGAATATGATTCGCTAACCGAGGATGACTTGGGTTCGTTAAGGTCGCGAAAGTTTTCATCGCATTTGATTTCGCAGATCTGTTTAGTAAATAAATTCGGCACTGTTTAGACTGTTTAAATACGAATTTATCACTAGGATTTTGTTCCCCATTAAATAAGGAAATCATAGGATCTGAGTTTGCGTAAATCGGATTTCGTTTGCTCTAGATATGGTTGTTTTAATGAACATGTATTCACTGTTACGGGAACTGCGAATCTTAACGTAATTAAGGAGTTAATTACTATTTAGAGACACCTCGAAATGCATGAAAATCACATAGGTTCTGTTTTAAATCAAGTTAGCAAACTATGGAAACTTACTTTGCTTAATTTGGATTTAAATTGATTGAGATATGCTAATTTTAGTAAGTAGGGGTCACTGCTGAAATTACTTTTCTAATCAAGAACCATGTGACTGTCAATTAGTGAAATTAATTGTTGATTTCATGAAATAATTATGGAAAATATTTGAGAAATATTGGAATATGATTATTTCCTTAATTGACTTGGCCTCAACCAATTAGTTGATTAGATTTGATTTAGATCATAATTGGAAACACAATCATCAAACTCCTTGCTTGAATAGGATTGGGAATTTATCTAGCAAATTTCCTTATAATAAAAATTGTTTTGATTACTATATGGTATAATTTCGGTTGAAGAACCGATTATCATCTCAAGTCCAAATTAATCAATTTGGCATTATCCTTTCTCGAGGCAGATATGGTGTCTAGTCGGGGATCGCTGGGGTAGCGGGTTGCAACTATGCAGTCCGCCCCACTCCCGGATACTGGCCATGACAGCGGGTAGGGCCGGGATAATGTCCGAGGGATTAAGTTGTATTTTTTTAATTATTAAAATATGAATTAATACGTACTTTGAGAATAATACCATATATATTCAAGTATAACAATCAAGTTTGATTGATTGAATTGGATTGATAATTAATTTGATATGATTGAATTAATTATGTCTAAATAAAATACTCTAATGTGATTAGAGTTAATAATTCCCTTGGAAGAATTAATTATATGAATGTGATTCATGATAATTAATTAGAATTTGAATATGATATGGAGGATCACATAAGTGACATCCATGGTCTCCCGTCAAGGCGAAGAGTTTCGTCGCCAGATATTATATGTAGGAGACGCCTGTCCGAAGTGACAGCTCCTGCATATGATCCATTTGGATCGGGCTCGTCGCTTCTCGAAAGAGTAAGGACGTATGCGTAGTGACCCCAATATCAGGTCCTCATATTATTGGGGCGATATTGGATTGCGCATAGCGAGTTGTATTCCTGTTGACGGTTGGTTCAATTAATGACGGGTCAACATCACCTTATGGGTGGTGGGTCCGGGTGTTAAAGATCGAATTGGGAGATGCAAGTTGGACTTTCAAGGCGGAATGTGTTCCCGCTTCTTTTTATCCGAGTTGTAGGTTCTCATATTATTGGGATGCAACAAAGATAAGGAAGGAGATCCCAGATCTTGCTTGAGATATAATGGTAAGTATATCTCTTACATTGAAAATGATTAAGGGAATGAACTTTCATTGTTGACATGGCAAGACAACTTTGATATAAAAATTCCTAAATCAAAGTAAAATATGTATATATATAAATATATACCCTTATGCAAATTTCTTATTTCAGATAATCTTTCATTAAACCTACTCAATGTTATACTCAATAATAACCAGTAAAATATCATGGATTGGACCTATGATCCAGATATTGTACTTGCAATTGGACACATAATGTATGTGGTTGTAATGTGCAAGTTTCCTCATAATAATGAGGAATGATGATTAAATAAGACAATAGGACTGAAACCCTAGGGTTTGTATGTCTCTATAAGTCTTGATCTTATCGAATGTACTTTTGAAGTGACATGTCGATAATGATCGTAATTATCTAATAATCCTTATAAAATTCAGAGAAGATGTTATGGTATACATATGTGCTCTCGACCTTTAATCATGAATGATGTGGTTCTCTGCATCATGCAGAATGGTGGCTCTATAAGAGATGATGTATTCAAATTGTTTGAGTACCTACCTGAACCAATATTTTAAGAGTCTAGATGGATGTAGATACGATGAATGTCATCATTCTACTATCTATACTCTAGTCATTCATGAAGCTTCATAATATTCATATTGTATGAACTTAAATGAAGCTTGTATAAATGTTGAAATACTCTTATATTGAAATTTTTGATTTTAACATAAGAGATCCTTGGTCGTGAGCAATGGTTGCTTATAGACAAAGGGAGCGCAGTGGAAGCATGGGTTGGACCCAAGTAAGAAGTATAGTCAAAGAGTTGATTGTACTTATGTGACTTCCATCCACAGAGTTGGATGAATGCCAATACTGCAATAAGTTGATGTGTTGATAGTATGACTATCAAGTCTATCTAGAATCCTCAGAGAAGGACTCGGATGGAGCATCAGTATAATCTACATAGATCATTGATATTGACTTACTTATTGAATAATATAAAGTCTTATAATTGTATCTCAATCTTCTAACAACACTTGCAATGGGTTGCATATGTTTTAGAAGACTGGAAAATTTGATCTTAATGTTTATAGTCTTCTATATGGATATTGATGCAATTGTTGCAACAATCTCTATTGGATTGATAGACTTCTCAATTTCAGTGGGAGCCCTTAGTCATAGAGAATGTCTCTATGATCCAGATATTAGAATACATTATTGTTTATTTCTAAATGTTGGAGATAAACATGAATTATGAAATTTATCTATCATAAAGAGTTATGATGGATATATATTTCAGATAGTAATCTAACATCTAGCGGACTCCACAAAATTAGAAATTAATGAATGGTTCATTAAGATTTTTAATACTGAAAATTAAACCTTTAAAGATCAATAGGAGGATAAAGATCATTTGACAATGATCTGGCATCATGTTTTGGACATTTGTTTGTTGATGTGATCAATAGACTGATAAGAGATGAACTTTTAGATTGTCTAGATGTTCAAATCTTACATACTTGTGAATATTGTATTCAAGAGTAAAAATGTCCAATACACCCTTCTTTGGGAAAGGTGTAAAATGTCAAGGTATTCAGGATCTCATACATATTGATGTATGTGAATCATATATATCATAGTAAACATTATGGATATGTGATATCTATTGATGATTATGTATGAGATTTCTTCTCTTCACTTAGACAGCTTTGAAATGTTCAAAGATTTCACAATTTTGGTTTAGAACCAAAGTTTGAAGGAAGATGAAATGAATTTGATCTAATAAAGGTAGCTTGTACCTATTAGATGAATTCAAGGAATACCTTATGGAGATGTAAATATCATTCCTATCTCAACCCTCCTAATGAACCTTAACTCAATGGAGTTGTAGGGAGATACAATTGATCATGTGCTAAATGATTTAATCAATGATTAATCCTAGCATAATTATCTCTTAGTTTCCAAGGTATATATGTAGTAGAGACTACATTATATACTTAACAAGCTTCCATGCATGTAAGCTGGAATCTAGCACTAGAGAGTGCTACTTCATTAGGAAAATAAAGGATGGTATTGTATACCTACTTTATGACCTTGAGATTCTTAAAGGATCTCATCTCTGAGAATGTGATTCTTAGATGATGACTCTCTTAAGAATCAAGATAAAATGAAGTGAAGGAACTCATTTAATCTTGAGAAGATAATGAGGCTCCTGAAATTGGAAACTAAAAGGACAATTAAAGATGAAACACTAATACCTCTTCAAATGAGTTTAAGGATGTATTCCATGTGAAAATGATCAGACTTCATGTGATGAAGCTCCTGAGGATCATGACATGGAAAGATGGATGTTAGCAATAAAAGTCTAATGTAGACTTCATATACAAGTGTTGTATATGGACCCTCGAGGATCCACCTATATGGGTCAGACCCATTAAGGTGTAAATGGATCTTCAAGAGAAAGAGGGAACCTGATGAGAAGGTAGAGACCTTCAAAAGCACGGTTTGTAGTCATGAGCTACACACCGAAGAGAAGACATCGCTCGCGATGAGATTTGCTCTCCAGTGACCTTGCTTTAACCCATCAGAATATTGCTAACTATAGCTAAACAACTTGACTATGACATCTTCATGATGTGAGTCAAGATTGCATTCCTCTATGAATACCTTTCTAAGGATATTCATATGAAGTAGCCCCAGGGCTTCAAGATTGAGGAAAGCAAGATGTGCTAGCTGAAGAACTCCATCTTTGGACTCCAATAAGTTTCTTGTAGTTGGAACATAAGATTTGATGAAATTATAAATGTTGTGATTTCAGATAAAATCTTGATGAACCATGTGAAGCTTAGTGGGAGTTCCATTGTGTTCATCGTGCTAAATGTAGATATTATTCTCATCATTTAGAATGATATAAGAATAAATAATAGGTGTTTTATAATTTGGTTGTTCCATACCTTGAGATACGATCTCAAGGATACCTCTTAGATCTTAATTCTAAAGTCGTTCAGAAGCAAAGAGAAGAGGGTATTGGGACCGTCACATTAATAATACACCTTGGACTTATTCCATTTTCTGGAAAATTCCAAGAGAGGCTTCCTTCCCTTAAGATGTGGTAGTGACCTGTCTAAAGGGATAGCACCTCAAAGAGTTGAGGAAGTAAATGCTAGAACTGCTTGCACTTGTGCATCAGTTACGCGAAGCTGAAGTGTATGCTAGATGTATACAAAAGCCATATGTCTGCCATGCAGTGGGAGTAGTAAACTGTTACTAATCCTACTCTGGAAATAAAACACTTGGTTGCAGTAATAACAATATCTTCAAAGATGATGAAACTTAGAGATAGTAATCTCAAAGTCTTATCTTCAAAAGTTGAAGACCTTGTAGATAGTGATCTATAAGGGTCTTAACTGTAGATACCTTAGGAGATAGAGATCTCCAGGAATGAAGGTATTCTAAAAAGGATTATGGAAATACTGGTTATGATAATTAATAAGATGCAGTGTCAAGGACACTATAACCGACAAGATTGAGTATTGGTTGCATAAGATGCAACATTCGCATTGGATGCGAGCACTGTTACTAGGAGATATGCATGTGCCGTAAAAGGACTTGGCATAGTCTCTTGGGAACAGAGTGACTGATCAGCTTACCTAGCTATTTTCTAAATGGCCTATGATTGTCACATGAGTGTGGGTTTAAATGATTAGCCCATTAATGGCTCTTTGGGCTAGTGGGAGATTGTTGGAAATGCGAGCCCACGGCGAGCCATTATGCAATAAATATTGCGAATATCATTCCCTGATCTGAAATGAAGAATGAATAATTTGCATAATAGGTCCCTTAGTACAATTAGGGTTATGTACCATGGCCATCTTAATGATCATACAACTGTTGATTCAATTATTGAATCATAGAGGCTGGTGCTTGGATGAATATCTAATGAGTTAGATTGAGGACTCATCAAGCACCGTCAAATGATTATTAAGAGATGATCTCCAGCCTGAGTAGGAGATGGCAATCCTTTCTTAATTAGGCTGATATCTGACCGACCTCTTGATGCAGGTCCTCTGCATAGGAATAGAGATTCGGAGGTGTCAGATTAGCTAGGTCAAAGAGTTGACTTAACGAGATCGAGATAAGCAAAGTCCTATATCGTATGCTGTCACGATACAGGCACACATCCTTTGACTGGAGACAGATGTGTTACTATATGTTTGAGTATGTACATTTGGCACACCAATAGGTTAATGACCTAATCAAGGTCTATACACCGGCGCGCTGGTGTGCATATAAGGGCATATGAGTAATACGATCTCTCAAAGGGATCATACAGGTTCAGTTACTGAACCAGAAGACATGAGCTCACTCATGAGATATTGGGAAGAATCAAATTCCATGCGCATGGTCGTCTCGCTTTGGAAGCTTGACTGAATTTGTAGGATTGATATATACTTTTGGAAAGTATATGATCAAGACCTAGGTATGATATATGCTTTTGGAAAGTATATGATCAATACCGACTCCCAATGATCGAATGAGAAACTTACTGATAAAATCACGAAGTAGACAGTGTAAAGTTGATCTAATACTTCGGGTTTAATCTGAGTCTTCCAGCATGCAGGATGTACAGGTATTAGGAATACCTGCGGGTGATGTGATCATAAACGATTGTATAACCATGACGCTTCCATTCCTAGGGAGTGATGAAACAGGTTTGGATTTTAGTGACTCCTCTCAGTAGAGAAGTAATCTGATCTTAGTCCAAATGTTGGACATTGATCTGAAAGTGATTCAGATTCAATAAGAAGATTAGATTTACGGTCTTGATTTAATCAAGCATCTATGGGAGGCCCGAGATCTGGATTTGAGATGTGATCTCAATATCCATGTCACTATACGTGGAACAATACAATCGCCCTGTCCTTATCTCCAAGTATTCGCGGAGAAAGCGCATTATCCTTGAAAGAGTTCATGGATAATTCTATTGTTGATATATGTATCCGAGCATTGAGAAAATGGATAATTAAATGTGATTTAATTATGATGAATAATATGAATTTGATTCGTATTATAAGGAGAGTTATCTTAGATAATTAAATGTGATTTGATTATCAAAGATGTGAATAATGTGAATGTGATTCATATTATTTGGGCACATGAGAATAAGTTATCCAATATAATTAAATGTGATTTAATTATTGTGGATAAGAATAATGTGGATAGTAATATCCAATTATTCATAATATATTATAAATGTGATCTATAATGTATTAGAGAGAGCTAATTACAATTTATACGTGATGATTAATTATTATGTGTATTGGATACACATTGTGTAATTAATTGACATTGTTAATTATATGTTGTTTTGGGTTGTGAATATGATTCACAATTTTTCAATGGCAAGATTGCAATATTCTCAAATATAATTGTGAATTATTTTTGAAGAATAAAACCCAACAAAATTTGTTAGAAATAAATAAAGAGATTTCCATGGAGATATGCAATCTCATGAAATGTCATGAGATTGCTCTCCTCATGGAAAGCTTGGGCAGCACCCAATTCCAAATAGGAATGGGTGGCCATCCATATGGAATGTACATGGAGATGTAATCTCATGTATATTCTCTCCTTATTTATTTGGTGTAATTTTGGATTAATTTGTATTTGATTTTGTCAAATATATTTTGATCTAAATTTGTTGGTTTTACCAACAACAATCTTAGCCATTGGATTGACATAAATCAATCTCATCCATTGATTTTGTATGTCACATGGATTGAGATCCATGGATCCCAAAACCCTATAAATAGAGAGGCATACCCATGCTCTCTCTTTACACACATTGCTTGAGAAGCATCTCTCTCTCTTTTCTCTCTACTAGACAGCCCTCTCTCCCTCTCATGTGGCCGTCCACCATGGATGACCTAAGAGAGGTTCTCCATCGCCACGGCATCGTCGTTATGCTGCCCGTTCTTCTGCTCGTGGATCTCCGTCTCCTTCGGTGCGCCTCGCTCGTGAAGAAGACGTCGGATCTCGTGTGTTGAGATCAGGAGATCCGTCGCTTGGATCATCAACATGGATTGCGAGAAGCACGCGGTTCATCCCCGCGCTCGCAAGCTTCTCATCCGTCGGATCGGACTTGAGACAGGAGGTCTCTTCGTTTAGAGACTCGATCGCAACCACACTTCAAGAGGTAATCCTATTACTTGTTTGTGGTTTAGACGAAACGATCCGAGAAGTGTTCTTGGATCATGTGGTTTCGTCATAAGAAAATTTTTTAAATTCCACTACATCGAGCAACTAGTGCGACTAGTCGCTCTTCATCGTATTCGATACGACGCTCATGCTTCCGTGATGCGCTTGAGGATCTAACCATATCCTTCAATGGCTGTGTGGGAAAATATTTTGGCATGGATGCCCTCTCCTCATAAAATGAATCAATAATGTGTCTCCCAGAATCTTTTTGGATTTTTAAAATTTTCTCATTTTTTGTATTTTGGGTGTTTGCAAGCTCTCATGATTATCCTCAAGAAATCTATATCCTCAAATAGTGGAGCAACATTCTGGCTCTCATTTATGTTAAATAGATTACTAATCCTTGAATTCATATGCTCCATCATCTGGTTCAGGGTCTCAAGTGTGGACACCATGAAAGGTGGCTCCAAAATCATAGGGTCGGGTGAGTCGAATGAGGGTGGGTGAAAATCATCGTCCGATTCTTGAAATAATGGATTAGGCGGATATGTACAAAATCAGGAGGAAATTCCTCCTTGAAAAAGGAAGGTGGATCGGTTGGAGAGTGCGAGAAGTCCGCGAAGATCGGATTAAAATAACTTCAGTCGGCCATCTCCGAAACAAAAGACGAGGATTGGGAGAAAACGATAGTCAAGTCAAGTTATGCAAGAAAAAGGCGCAAATGCGCAGAAGGATCGAGTATGCACATAAGCAATCAAATACAATACAAACTCTCAGTTCACCAACTCAACTCAATGTGAAGACCGTGAAAGTTCGGTCAATTTTCTTGTCAATTTTAGAGTTTGGTGATAATACAATCTATCAGAATGGTTAAAGCTAGATGTTAGGAACCCAATGCTCTCAGGAGACTGGCCCAATCCCAAAGTTAGATCTTTCCTAGCCAATATGAATTGCGGACCATTTACTGGCCACCCGATCAATTCAATATGTTAAAGACATCACGGGCCGCTTTACCGGCTATCGGAGAGATCCTCAGTGGAGAACGACTAACCCAAGATAGTAGTCTGAAAAGAGTTCGGGCGTGGTTCTATCCTAGTGTGCGGGTCGCTCTCTCGCTACATACAAACCAAACAATGAGGGGGTTACTCCCCCCAAAATAATGAATTTTCTTTGTGTTTATTTTAGGGTTGAGTTTTCTTTAGCAGCCCCGTATTTTAAGCAATTATCACTTGGTTTAAATATTTTCAATGAGTTGCCTACTGAGTGCCCAATTTCCTTTTTAACTTATGTGAGTGAAAACAAGGAAGGAGATCGGAAATGCCAATGCACGATTAAACACAATGATGCATGTAGGGGTTAGAGATGCGTACCTTGTCGCCAGCACTCTACATGCAAGTGATCCGTGCAGAATTTAAATATCGAAAAGTAAACTATCCTATATGATGCAAGTGAACCGTCCTAGATGATAGCTTCTATTAACGAGCAAGAACAAGTTAATTTGACTAAGTCCAACTACGCTCTATTCTATAAGTAAAAAAATTCTTATTTAGGGTGTTTGGACCTAATTTATTACCTGGCTCAAGGAAATTAATTAAAACAATCAATAGATAACTCACGAAATCCGCATGAAACAAAGAAAAATAAAGGCGGTGAAAACAAATCCAGTGAGGTCCCCAAGTGCACCGGCACTTGGCGAAACAGACCCCGCAACAAATGAATGTCCTTTTTATAGAGTTCAAATGCTAGAAAAATAAATGAAACAAAATCTTTTTTGGTCTTCTTCAATTCTTCTTCTCCTCTTCTCATGCTATCCTGCGGCTAGGTGAAGAATCAAGCCGCCTCCACGTAGCTTGGGTGCTTCGGCTCTCCTAGGATTGCCTCCTTCGCTCCGCGGGCCCTCATAAGAAAAAGAAAGAGTGAATGTGTAAGAAACACAATTATCAAATATAAACAGAAAAAAATACGAAATGAAACAGTGGATATGAACAATGGAGTGAATATGGAAAAATATACACAATATATACAACCAAGAATAGCAGGTCAAAAGAGAAACTTAACTACCCTCGCCGTGCCTCCCCGACAATGGCACCATTTTGTTGACGCAGGGTCTTTGAGGATCGGTTAATTGATGCGATATGAAAGTCATTGTTATCCCCAAACAATCCCGCAACAAACAAATAATTTTTTTTCTCTCGCTGCAAAATAATTACAGAAAATAAAATGGAGCAAGAGAAATTTTTGTTATTTATTTACCTTATAGCAGACATGATCGAACTCAGGGAGGCTACAACTCTCAAGAATTATTCAATTAATCGACAAAAAAACAATTAAGAGAAAAAGCAGGAATCTCAAAGGCAAACTATCCTCGTTCTTTGTGGAATTTTTATCTTTTAAATTTTTAAAATTTTTTATTTTATTAATTTTTTTTCTGATTTTCAAGTTTTTAGTGATTTTAATTTTACAATTTTATAATTTCAAATAAAGAACAATATGCACAAGATAAGAACTACGCACACCAAACTCTTTTTGTATTTTTAAATTATTTAGAAAATGATCAGAAAAATCTAGAGAAAATATTTTTGGATTTTAAAGACTTTGAAATATTTTTGGAAATTTTTATGGAATTTTCAGATGTTTATTTTCTTAAAAATCAAACAATGACAAAAATATGAAACAATGCACAAACTGGAGTAATTTGCAACTTAAAAATATTTTTATGACCAAAACTCCTGGCACTTATTTTTATGATTAAATATATGCAAATATCTACAAATAAGAACTAAAATCATAATTTTTGGATTTTTGTAGAATTTTCTGTGATTTTTATAAGATTTTCCCAATTTTTTACGTTTTGAAAAGAATTAATGCATGAAATTTGGATAGAAATTAAAAGATAATCAAATAGAACCACTGTATTTTTTTTGGAATTTTTAGAGAAATATTCAAATTTTTATGAATTTTTGAATTCCAGGAAGAGAAAAAAGACACTGTCTTTGATTTTTTAATAATAAGAAATGAATTTAAAATGCAATGAAAAATTTATGCTAGAAAGATAAGCACATCAGGAGCATAGATTAATTTTGGGAGATTTATTGACCAAAGAAAACATTTATTTCAATAAGAAAAACAAGCAAAATAAAGGTATGGTATAATTTTGGTTGATATTGACCACATAAAATATTTATTTCAATAAGGAAAATAAGCAAAATAAAGGTCTGGAATTCAGGGACTAGTTTGCAAATAGTGTATTGTTTTCGCAAAAGAAATAACAGGAATAATATGCAAATTAAATGTTGTAATTACCCAGTGAAAATGTGCTCTGCATGTGACTTGCGTTTCTGGTGGCCTTTTTAAAATTTGAGAAACCTTCAGGGTATAATTGTAATTTCTCTAACATTTTAATGCGTAGGGTTCTCTTTTCTTTCTTCTCAAGCAAAATGGGGGGGGGGGGGGGGGGTGTGGGGGCGTGCGCTGCCTTAGCCAAAGATGGAGGAGTGTGCGGATGTACGGCGTCGGCTGGTGGTTCTCCGTTTGCGGTGCAACACAGGAGGCTAAGGCGCGACACTAGCGGTGTGCCTCGCGCGGAAGAATAACGGGCGATGACGGCAAAGAGGTGGCCAGCGGCGATGGCACTACCGTTGCTGCGGTGGTCGCACGGTGGAAGCAGATGCCGCGACAACAATGGAAGATGTGATGCGGTGATGAAGGTGTATTGACAGAGGGGGCGATGAAGCACGGATGAGAACGACCGACGGAGATGGCTGGAGAGGCTCCGCCCCTTGGCGGAGGCAGATGTTGATGGAGGCTCCACCGCAGCTCCTACGGTGGAGAGGTACCTTCGGGCAATGGCGGATTGGCGGTTGGCCTGGGCTGCCTGCTGTGGGGCGGATGGGCGACGTCAGTGCCACCTATTTTTTAAATTATTTTTTTACTTTCAATTGTAAACAATAATCAGTTTTTTTATTTTTTCGTAAATCCGAAATAGAGAAATTAAAAAACAGAAAATAAAAAAATGGTTTTTATTTTTTATATTTTATTATTTATTTTTAAATGATCCTACAAAATGAATGTTAGAGAGAAAAAACAAATTTTTTATTCTTTTTATTTATAGACAAATTAGGATGCAAGCATGATGACTCGATCCCAAAAATCAAAACAGAAGATGTGGATGAGTGTAGTTCCGAGGAAAATGGCAGATGGAACTGGATCTCCGATCACTGCGCGTGGTCGGAGGTGAGAGATTGTGCGAGGTAGAAACGAACGCGTAGAGATCGAGATGTGGAATGAAAAATCGAGTCGATGACGGATTAAATTGTGATGGATTTTAAGATCTAAAAAAATGATAACATAGAGAAAATGCGAGAAAATAAAACTACGATTAACCTAGGATAAAATAAGAGAAAATGTGGATCTCACCTTAGGAGCGGAAAAGACCTTGATCACCTCAACGAAGGCCGACGCGCTGTCACCAGACGGCTCGAAGGCAGGAACCCTTCTGCGACAAGAAGACTCTTGAAGATCGGGCTCCTCTCACCATAGATCGATCCAGTTAAAATGATGGAGAAGGAGCCATATAAATAGAAAAGATAATGAAGTTTGAAATTTGAATTTTTGGATGAAGAAAAGAGATCAAAGAGAAGAAGAATTGAAATGAGATAAATTAGCAAGATAAATATTTAAAAAATTAACTAATTTTTTTGTATTTCCGTCACTTTATTTATTTGAAAAGTAAATGTTATTTTTTTGTGGTAGTTAGTTAAGAAAATTAACTATATACATATGCTATATACATATATGACATTATATACATGGGTAAATGAGAAAATTAGTTTTTTTGTTTTAAAATTTTATTTTTTATTTTTATTTTAAATAATTAGTAAAATATTTACAAATATCTACAAATACAATATGTACAAAAAACATGGGAAAATTGCACAAACCACCCCAGAAAACCTACTTTTCACTCGTAACTCCAAAAATCATAAAATCACATCCATTTTAAAGATAATTTAATTTAGAATACAATGGAAATGAGTTTGGTTCAATTTGGGTTCATATGGATCCGGAATTGGTCTTTCAATTATCACTTAGTGGCTTTTTCCAAGTGTGGTTGCTTTTATTCTGTACATGATTTGATTGTGCAGCTATTTTTATTAATTAAGAAACATTTTTATTTACAACCTTTGTTTTGAAAATTATTTTGTTTGAGGTCAATTTATGTACAATAAAATAGTGAAGTATACAAATATACACAACACACTTTTTTTTGGATTTTCTGAATAAAGACCCTATCTCCCCCTACTTTATTCCAGGTCGATCAGGTCAAGTCTTGACCTTCTCTCGGCGTTCGGGTCAGCCTGTATCTATTACATATATACAGTCTTCCCTTTTTTTCTTTATTTTTCCTTTCTTTCTTTATTTATTTTAGGTTAAACTGGTAATAAGTGTACAATATATACATACAGATGCAAGTTAGTAAGAATATGGAGTTAGTGTTATATGCTTGTGTTTTATAAGGGATTTTAAGCTAAAATAAATGAATAAAGATGACAAATAACAGATTCATCACCGACTTCGATACTCTAGCTGAGAAGGAGAAGAAAATTCATCATCTACCTCAACTGATCCGAGTCAACTTCCAATCCATCACATTTATTACGTGCATGTACTCAAGCAGCTGCAGCCGTAGGCGCAGACACGGATGGTTGTTTACCAGCCACCTAAGTACCATACCTGTTACATCGAGCCATGTTCCCCACCTCCCCCACTCATTCAGAAGGTGAATAGCGTCCGGAGTAACGATCATCAACTGACCCGTCCTCGGAGACAATCACAAGTTCAGAACTCAATCAACTGACCATATCACCAACAAGAAGGAGATCTCCAGTCCAACCAATCTCATCACCAGCTGCCTCTGCAACATAAATACACCTCGAGGTAGAACTATCGGCATTCGGATACTACTAGCATCAGTATCAACAACCAACTGGTCATCAACAATACATGTACTCCTCCTAGCAATATCAACAATACCCTTTTCTCTCCCATTCTCCTCAGTATTCCCAGGGTTACCAACAACAACATTCCCCATACCATCAAAGTCAGAGGCCACACCAAGCTGAATGTTCTGAGGCTACTCCGATCACCCATGTACTCGATTTTTGGCCCACCTCATCAAAAATATAGTTGAGATGATCCAAAAGATAAATGATCTGATGGCCACCAAAATTACCATTCTGGCCTAGGTCGAGGCCAATCTGAACAACTTTTGTCACAAGGCATAGTTAGTCTGCAGTGTTCAATCCAATTCATGTGAAAATATTGCTTTATCTAATAATGTAACTCTTAGGAGGGTAGGACACACCGGCCATCTGTGATAGTGAAGGGAAATGCGAAGTGTCTGAAGGTGAGTCCTCCGCTATTCTAGCTGAAGGGACAAATATTTTTTGGATGATGCAACACCACAAATAAAAATACAAAAAATGAAGAAAAAAAAAACAAAATGAAAGCAGCAGACGGGGTGAAGCCACGCCAACAATGGAGAAGCCACCATCAACAAATGAACCAGAGCTAATCGAGGGGCCAAGACTAGAATTTTTTGGTCTAATGTTGTAGATGATTTTGCACATTTTTGCCATCTACCTATACACACGGATATGACAAACATTTACAAAATATAGTTTCTTCTGATGTATAGATCCATTTTCTCGATCCCTTTTCTTGAAATGCTGTTGTTGAAAGCTATGGATTGCATGCCAACTGTGAAAAGAGGCCTGAAAGAATCATGCACAACAAAGTGTCCAGACCGAAGAAACAGACAGAGAAAACTGGATACACACATCCTTACCATGGCTACTGTCAATGCCATCATAATCTCTCAAACAATAGGAAAGAGAAGGGAGGTCCACTCGTCAGATGCCAAATATTCAACCAAGAGTTCGAGTGCACATTGCTCGATAGTGGATCGTCTATAAATTTATTACCTTCTTCCTTTCTCGGAGAATTTGGTGTAGGATTGCTCAAGCCCACTGATAACTAAGATTCTAAGAAGGGTAAAGAAATCTCACAAGGCGAGAGATCCAGTCGATGTGTTGACCGCTCAAAAAATCTCAATCAATCAACATCTAACCCACAATATGTATAAATCAATGAATAACAAAAATGGGAGTTTAAATTTATTATAACTCTACAACAATGTGTATAGGTGTAAGTACGTGTAGAGGTCGAACACATGGAGCAAACGGTAGAAGGAGGCAAAAAGAATGCTGAAAATTGGTCTTTTATCTCTAGTCCATTTTTATTGTTTTTGTGGGTTTTCAATTATATATATATATATTTATTTTCATTTTATAATTTTATATTTTCTTTCTATATTTTCCAATTTTTATATTTTTAGATATTTTTTCATTTCTTTATATATATAGAATAGCATACATAAGGCTTTTTATATACAATTTAGAGTAATATATATACTAATAAATATAGATAAAATACATAAAATAAATTGTTTTTGGATTTTTCATATTTTTATAATGTTTTTGTAAATTTTCTAGAATTTTTCTGAATTTATATTTTTAAAGTAAAAAATACCCCAAAATAAGGGATTAATTAAATAATCCAAAATTGATTTGAATTTTAAAATATTAAATAAGTCTGAAATCAATCAAATCAATTTTAATATATACATATCTATATAAAGAAAATTATAAAATAGAAAACATATTTTTGGGGTTTTTAAAGATTTATAAGATTTTATGAAAGATTTTGGGGTTTTTAAATTTTTAGGCTTTTTCCTTTCCCGTTTTATGTGATTTTTGGTCTGTAATAAAATATGATAAAATATACTATATTTAGTTTTTTTGAATTTTAGGTGTATTTTTATATTTTTTGGTATTTTATAAGTTAGACATGAAATAAAAAGGGTCCATTTCTTTTTTTAATAAATGGATTAAATGCACAGAAAAGACAAACAAATACGTGGCGTGAAAGTAAAGGGTATGAGGCATTCATCCCTATTTTTGTGGATTTTTAGGAGCACAATAGGCATTTTTGATAAATACATCAAATACACAAAAATATATGGCCTGACAGGGGCATTTTTGTAAATAAAATATTCAACAGGGGCTCAAGTGCAATTTTGCCAAAATAATGAGACATTTATTAAATATTTAAGAGCCATTTCACAATATACAAAAACACAGGGGCTTCAATGCAATTTTGCCATCACGTGGGACTACACGTGACACGACTGGGAAGGACCAAAATGTAATAACAAATAACTACAGGGGCCTAATTGTAAAATTTTCAATTATTTATAACACTAACTTTAATTTACAAGACTAAAAAGAAAATACAAAAAATGTGGGGTTATAGTATGCAATTTACCCCATCAAAGGCACGATCCAATGGTCGGGCGGGGTTCACTTAAACACGTGGTAATATCCTATCGGCCCGTACCGCTTCGTGCTTGGATGGTCTGGATTAGATCGACGGAGATGATCTGACGGTGAAGCCATGGCTCGATCCAATGACATCTGCTGCATTTGGAGGTTGCCTTTGATCCGATGGTGTTGGGCATGCCTCTAAGAACAGGGAAGAACGCAAGTGTGTTCTTCCTTGTTCGTTCGATTCCTCGAGCTCCATGGCCCCTCCGGCGATGCTGAGATGCTCTACACGCTCGTCACCTCCTTTTGCATCGGTGGGATGTCTCTACAGTGCCAGGGCTCGCTGATAAATCCCTAGAGGTCCAAAGTTGCTGGAGCTCCTTTTTATCCTCAAAGACACCCCAACAAGGGTTATTCTGGCATGGGTCCTGCATCAATAAGTTCACGAGTCGAGGGCAAAATGCCTTGACCCGATTAAGCATCGAATTATGGGAGATGGGCAAATGGAGGAGTGCTTCAGTGAGGGTGGCAGAAGGAGCACCGATACACAGATCTCGTGCCGATCTGGTTGGACAACAGGGTGACATGGATGAATAAGTGGGTAAGGAAATGTGAGTGAAAACATGGTCGGGGGAACAACGTAGGACGATGGAAACATGACCGAACAATCACCAGAGCTCAAGAGCTCCGAGAAGCTAATTAAATTAATCTAGACTAATTAATGATTAAAACACGAAATTAAAAGCATAAAAATGATCCTATAGGCTACAACTACCTATGAAATGAGAAATAGCGTAGCTCAAACATGCCAGAAGAGCCAGGGAGCAGGACCGCCGGAGTCGGTGGCCTGGGTGCACCTCCATCGCCTGCAAGTGTCCACGGCCTTCAGGGATACACCACCTATCACATGGAGACCTTCTTGGCCGAAGGCGGGAGCTTTAGGGTTAGGGAAATGACCAAAATTTCGAGGAGAAGATGAGGTCTTTATTTATGGAACATGATGGCACCCTTATTAGTCCGGATGATTAAAAGAATACGATCATATATACAGGGGTACCAAGAAACTGACATGTATGATGATTGATATGGGAGTAATTTCCGTGAAGGGATCGATGTCATTTGAGCGATAGATCGGTCGGAAAAAATGGAGAGCTGGGGGGAGAGTTGACCAGGGGTCAACAATCGTTGGACACTGATTGGTCCAATTCAGCCCGCTACAGGACAAATTACGCTGACTTATTCGTATTTTAATAATTTAATATAGTAAATGATTTTATTATTTTTTATAAAAAATAAAAAATGTTCATTATTTTATTTAGTGTTTTATTATGATTTTTATTTATTTTTTTGAGTTTATTTTTTAGTAGTTAATTTTTAATAGTGTATTTATAGGTATATTTGCCTATATTTTGGCTATTTTATTTTTATTTTGTATGTTTTATTTTATTATTTTATTACTTTATTATATCTATTTATAACTTATTTTTAAACACATAGATATATTTTTATTGTATTTTATGATATATTTTGTACACTTAAATAAATAGGTATGTATATTATATATGTATTTCATCTATGTTTTATGTTCATTATTTTATTTTAATGTATTTTATTGGGTTTTATTTTGGTTTTATATTTTTAATAAAATATAAATAATATGTACAAAGTTCTAAAAATATCAATGAATAAAGAATAAAAGAATATAATTCCCTTTTATTTATACACAAGTATAACTATAGGTATTTTGTCTATATATTTATAGACTTATTTTGTTTTGGGTTTTCTTTTTGATTTATTTTGGTTTTAATATGAACATATGTTATAAATAATATTTATAAAATTATAAAAATATGAATTTGTAAAAACCATAAAGAATGAATATAATGAATATTTTATTCAGGTATCATGTACAATGTGGGTCAAAAATATAACTTTCACATAGTGACTCCAAAAAATATGAAACCACCTCCATTAAATAGCTTGTGAAAAGTTATATACAATTAGAGGGGATTTTGATATGTTTTAAGTATTTATTTGAAAGATATGGGTCTGTGAAATTAGGGTTTTGGATTTTTATTTTGTGTATAAAATGAACATCGTGTATTATTTTTGTGCAAACTCAATTTTGTATTTTTATTTACATTATTATCTACAACTTTCATGAACAAATAATAAAGAATAAAATAGGTGTCAAAATGAATAAATCAAGGAATAAATAAAATGGATTTTATTGTATTTTTTTCCCTTATCTCTCCCTACTTCATTCCTTGTCGACCAACTCAATTCTTGACTTGGTCTCGAGGTTTAGGGTCATAAAATATATTTCTTATTTTATTCCTTTTTCTTTTCTTCTCTTTATTCTATAATTTTGGCATTAAAAACAACATTATATACACAATAAATGCAATAAATCATGAATGTTATTTTGTACAAATTAATGCTATTTACATGCATTAGCTAGGATTTTTAAGGCCAAAATGTTAGAATAAAGGTGATGAAATGGAGATTAATCATCCACAAAGATGATTCTGCAGTTTGCAAATAGATATGTCAAGCGGCCCGGGAGCATGTTGGAGGACATGATCTTCACAGTTCAAGGGATGCAATTCCCTGTAGATTTCATTGTCCTAGACATGGACACCTCTGCACCTCTACTCCATACCCTGATCATCCTCGGATGATTGTTCCTTCAAATAGCCGAGGCAGTGGTAGACTACGATAATAGAGAGATAGCATTCCGCTCTAACAATGACAAAGTTCTAATGGATATGGTCCCTGAGCCAAAATATATAGTAGAGACATCTGTATTAAGAGAGATCGAGTTACATGGGAAAGAATATTGTGATTTTCTAGCTGAGATCTGAGACAGATTTGTTCTTGGATAACACCGAAACACATGCATTTCTCTCCCCCGAGGAAGGTCTAGAAAGCGCAGTCGAGTTTACCGATGCCTTTGATGGTGAGATTTTTGCTGATGGATCCTGAGATGATTGAAAAACTATCCTCGTCTAAGCAGGATGAATTTATTGCAGACCTATGTGATGTTTTATATTCCTATACAGAATGCACAATGGTTGATAGCGGATGATAGAAAGAGTCGACACCTATCATTGTTCCTGAGGTTGCCACCAAGCCGACTCCCACCCCACGAGAGCCCCTCAAACATGAAATATGCCTTCCTTGTAGGTGAACCCGATATGCATCCGGTCTTTATCAATTCCCATCTAACCGAAGAGTAAGTTGATGTCTTTAAAGAAACCACAAGGTAATAGGCTTGAATATTACGTATCTCCGTGGGATAAATCCATCACTCTATTAGTATCACATCTATCTTGAGGAAGATAGCAAACCCTCCCAGGAATTCCAGTGCATCCTAAATCCAAACATGCAGGAGGTTGTCATGAAAGAAATTACCAAATGGCGTGATGCGGGATTCATCTATCCCATCTCCAACTCAAAATGGGTGAGTCCCCTACACATCGTGTCAAAGAAATCAGGGATAACCATTGTTACAAATAATAAAGGAGTGGAGATTTTGACCCGAGTGCTGACTTCATGATGCATGTGTGGGCTACAAATGCTTAAATCTTGCAACCAAGAAGGATCACTTCCCATTGTCATTCATCGACTAGATAGTCAAAATACTAGCTGTGAAGGAATACTCCTGCTTCTTGGATGGTTACTATGGATATAATAAAGTCCCCATCTTTCCAAAAGATCAAGAGAAAACCCCCTTCACATGTCCATTTGGGACATACGCCTCTAGAAGAATGCCCTTTGGGTTGTGCAATGCACCCGCTACGTTCCAAAGGTGCATGTTGGCGGTATTTGCTAATATGGTAGGTAGTTTCCTCGAAGTATTTATGGATGACTTCTCCATCTACGGAGACAACTTCAACCAATGTTTGGGTTATTTAGACCAAGTCTTGAAAAGATGTTGCGAGGAGAATCTTGTGCTCTTGTGGGAGAGCATTCACTTTATGGTGACTGAAGGGATTGTACTAGGTCGTGTTATCTCCAAGAGTGGCATGGAGGTTGACCTAGCCAAGGTGGACGTAATTTCGAAGCTTGAGTCACTGACAAATCTGAAGCAAGTCCGGTCATTTCTAGGGCATGTGGGTTTCTATAGAGGATTCATTAAAGACTTCAACAAGATTGCCCGACCACTGACACAACTTCTTGGTAAGGAGGTCGATTTTGTGGTCGATGATCGGGTCCTCCAATCCTTCAATCTATTGAAGGATTTAATCACACATGCTCATGTTCTCCAGTCACATGATTGGTATCTCTCCTTTGAGATCATGACAGATGCTTCTGATTTCGCAATCGGTGCTGTGCTAGGACAAAGACGAGAAATGCTACTATTTACAATTCATTACGCTAGCAAAACATTAGATGAGGCCCGAAAGAACTATACTGTCACAGAGAAAGAGATGCTAGCTGTAGTGTTTTCCTTAGAACGTACAGATCGCACCTTTTGGGATCCATGGTCATTATATATACAGATCACTCTGCCATCAACTACTTACAGAGCAGGAAGGATGCAAAGCCTCATCTGATTAGATGGATCCTTCTACTCCAGGAATTTGATCTAAAAATTCGTGGCAAGCCTTGACGAACCTCCATATCATCACCTTTATTCTTTCATTTTGGCCATAAAGTCCTAACTAATGCATGTATATTTCATTAATTTGCCAAAATAAACACTTTGTAATTTGTACTAAATGTTGTATAAAATATTGTATATTTATTGAATTTAATTCCTAAAAGAATAAAGGAAGAAAATGAAAATAAATGAAATGCCATAGATGTTGAGTGACCTTAATCCCCGAGACCCCATCATCATAATGACTTGGTTGACAAGGGATAAAGTAGGAGGAGATAGGGCAGAAGACCTGTATAGAAAATACATAGTAACCCATGTACAAAATCCTACTTTAATTGCTCAAATATTACTTTTTGGGACCTATTTTATTTAATTATTTTTACACCTCAATAACAAAACCCTCTATATGAATATTGTAGATAAAAATATAAATAAAAATACAAAATTGATTTCACAGAAAAATAATGCACATTGTGCATGGGACATACATAATAAAAAGTCAAAATTAAAACTACATAGACCCGTCTCTTCTCCAAACTATGTCAAAATGGACCAAAATCATCTTTAATTGTGTATACGCTTTAATAATATATTTAATGAAGGTGGTTTCATTTAATTTGGAGCTAAGACACAAAAGTCAGGTTTTGGGCACATATTGTGCAATAGACTTGTATATTATATTCAATATATTCATTCTTTATATCTGTCAAATTCTTTTATTTTTATAAATTGTAAATATTATCTGAAACAAATATCCATAATTAAAATAAATTAAAACCTGTAAAATAAAAAAATAAATCATAAACTTCAATACATATATGAAATATACATATATATGCCTATATAGAATTTATTCATAATTATTTAAGTGCAAATTAGCTCATAAAAATACTATAAAAATATCCAGATGCATATAAAAAATAAAAATATGTAAAATATATGTATAAAATAATAAAATGTATATTGCAAAATAAAAATATAATACCCAAATACATGTATATTTACCTATTAGTATATATGTAGATATTAACTTGTAATAAAACACCTCGAAAAAATAAATAAAAATAAATGATAAATTCTACATAAAATTAGAAAATTTTTTTTTATGTTTTAATAAAAATTAAGTAAATACATATGTTATTTTATATTCATTTCCCAAGGCATTTTTGCCTTGGAATTTCCTGGTCGATCCACGTGGACCAACCATGTGTGTTTGCTTGTTGACCTAGTTCGACTATACCCTATGACCCACAACCCATGTCAGAACTCACAAGTGGCCTCTTTTCTTCAATTTTCACACTTCCTCCCACACCTCCTTAGCCTCGAGGCCTCAATAATTCTGACCCCAGCACATCCATCCTCTTCGTCGACCTTTCCATCCTCACCAACCCCACTCCTTCTCACGCCATCGCCCCTCGAAAGCACCACATCCATCTGTCTATAAAACACCCATTCTATCTTCCTTTTGAGGTTTGATCCCTCTTAATCCACTCGCAACCCCTCAAATTGTTCCCTGAAGCTCCATACTAGTTATTGGAGCGTAGAGCTCCAGATCTGCAGTGAGGAGGAGTTGAGGCGGAGCTGATCCACTCATCACTGGACACTACCGTCGATGGTTATGCCCCTCTGGTTTCTGGACCTGATCGAGGCCAGTTATTTACATCATTAAGTTATTTTAATTAGTAGGTTTCACTTCTGCACTTTTATTTTAGTTTCTAGCAGTAGATTTAGCATAAAATTCCAGATCTTTGTTGACATGGAGCTCGAGCTCCAGGTGAAATTCACAGTAAATCATCTACTGTTCGACCCACATCCATGACCATTTTGTATCTCATCACGTTCTCCATCTGATCCACCCATTTGTTCCTTCGATTTGGCTCGAATAGAGTGACATTGAGCTCCTTCATTTGTTACGTCATCGGAGCTCTCCACCTCCCTTCAACCTCCTTGATTTCCATCAATAAGGGCCCAGAACGTTTCCCCCGTGCTCCACCATTCTACTAGTGCAATTCTCGCGTCTGGAAGGGTCCATCTAAGGACCAATCGAGTCATCGACCCAAGAACACACCCCTAGGTCTTCAACCTGACCATAGAGCACCAGGACTCGATTAGTGGGCCCCGAATCCATGTGAAGCTCTACAGTAGAGGAGGAGAGCTGATTCCCTGATCCAACGAGGATCATGTTGAATGGAGGTATGTGGGACGTTCCGAACTCAAAGGGGAAGATGATGAGATTGTTAGATGGGTCAAGGAACGATCAGGGAATGAAAGAACAATAGTCCGAGCAGAAGCTCCGGTGAACTTTGATTTTCAAATTTTAAGGAATAAAAGGCAAAAACAAGATAAAATTTAATCCTAAATTAGACTATATAACTTGCTAGGAACATAAAGAGATAAAGAAACTAAGGTTCGGCCTAAGGATGAGGGAACCATGGTGGAGCTCCGCTAGGCTATTCCTGCGATGCTCGGATCTCCTATGACCAGCTTCTTTCGCCACGCCAAGTGCTAGGGCAAAGCAACTATTGTCTTGAGCAATCTCAGGTACTAGAAAACTCAGGGATGTCGGAGCAGAAGTGGGATCAAATAAAATCGATGAGGCTGGAGGATATATATATATATAGACATGCTTTTAACTAAAAATCCTTGTCGCATTAGTGATCCATTGATCGAGAAATTGAAGGGGCGTGGAAGATCAAAGATTGATGATCAAAAGTGGATAAGGAATCAAGTTGAAAGGATGCAAGGGAAGTCGAGGGAAAATTGTGGAAGTTGCGTGGTCAGCAAGGCTACATGAACTAGGGTTGTAGGGGTCTCAGTTGATCAGTAGCTCAAGCAAGGCTGCAACCTGATTGGTCCACATCTTCCGCTAGAGGACAAATCAAAAAAGAAATTCAGAAATAATATGAAGTAAAATAATTAATGATTTATTTAATTTTTATTTAAAACATAAAAATATTTATAATTTTGTTTAGTATTTTATGGAGATTTTTATTTATTTTTACAAGTTTATTTATTGTGTGTTAGTTTTTGTATGAACATTTATATGTATATATACCTATGTATAATGTATTTTATTTTTTTTTGTATTTTGGATTTTATTATTTATATACGTAGCTTATATATTTCTAAAGTATTTGAACACACACACACACACACACATATATATATTTATTGTATTTTTGAGAAATGAAATGTACACTTAACTAATTGTCGGTATTAATTATATAGGTATAAGTAAGTATATTTTATATACGTATCATAGTATACATTTTTATTTTAAGGTATTTATAATGATTTTATTTTGGTTTATTTGTGTACATATGTTATACATAGTATTTACAAAATTATAAAAATATAAAAGTATGAAAAATATAAGGAATATATAAAACGATTATTTTATTCGAGTATAATGTATAATAGGGTTCCAAACCCCAACTTTTGCATCTTAACTCCAAATCAAATGAAACTACATTCATTAAATAGCTAATTAAAAGATATATACAATTAAAGGTGATTTTGATGAATTTTGAATTCATTTGGAGAAGATACAGGTCTGTGAAGTTTGGATTTTTGGGGATTTATTTTGAGTGTAGAAGGCATATTGTGCATTATTTTGATGTGAAATAAATTTTGTATTTTCTATGTATTTTATCTCAAAATTTTATGTACAAATTTTATTAATTTATGGTAAAAATAATCAAGAATAAAATAGGTCCCAAAAATGACTTACTAGAGAATTACAATTAGGGTTTTTATTATTTTTTGACCCTTGTCTCCCCCTACTTTATTTGTTGTCGATCCAGTCATTTGGATGCCTAAGTCTCGGGGTTTAGGATCATTCAATACCTCTGATAATTCATTTCTTTTTATTTTTTTTCTTTATTCTTTTTTTCCTTTAAACACAATATTTTATAAAATATTTACACAATATATAATGTATGTTATTTTATGAAAAATAATGATATTTTCATGCATTTCGATAGGACTTAAAGGACAAAATGAAAGAATAAAGGTGCCGAATTCATCACTACCTATACTTGCCTTTGTTAGTCCCTAGCAAACACTTATGCTTATAAGTGATAAAAGAAGAAAAAGAATGAACTTGGATTGATTTTAACTTACTTATCTTCATAAATTCAAAGTTTGGAGCTTTGTTAGTCCTTTGGATAATTAAGTTTGGTTGGAACCTTATTGAGAATTGGACTTGAAGCACAATAGCCTTTAAGACCCACAAAACTTTGCCCAAGTCCCCTCAAAAGCAAGCCAAAACACATCGATGTCATACGTAGTACCTTATAACTGTGGGTCTATCTTTTATAGTGTTAGTGATATGTAGCTCCTCTCGGCTGAAGCAGAAAAAGTCAGTCTTCTCCAACATGGTGACCTTAATTCCCTAATCTAGCAACTCCTTCCTCGAGAAGCGGTGTATTCCTTTCTAAGTTCAAGTACAACCAGCTAAAGAAGAGGAGGTGGAGAAGAGAATGGATGGTAGATAGTGTAGCTACCTATCCTAGGATGCTTGACTAGTGTATCCAAGTCATCCGATTGCAAGCTCACATGGATCTTTGACTTTGAAGCTCAAGCTTTCTTTTTGACTATATACACACTCCGACGGGGATTGATTTTTCTTTGATTTTTGCCTACCTATTTTTTTTGGAATTTTTGATTTTGGTATTTTTTAAATACTATGTACAACAACATTTACATAAGGACTTTTTCCTCTTGAGATAGTATTGTATCCCTCTTTTGAAGCATTATCGTAACCCACATACTTCTGTCTTTAGACCTCGTCTCTACTGGATCGGGTTGGGGTAAAATGGTCATAGATGTGTGATCCGATGTTTCCATTGGCTTGTGTCTCATGCTGACAAATCCAACCCTCTACCACTTCAACTAAGTTGAGCAAGGTGTAAGGTGCAATTGTGCAAGATAGGTCACTGTCGACAAGAGTCATGCATGTGTTCCAAAATATTCTACTTAGGCAGTCAAGAAGACACTGAACCAAGTCTCATGGTCTCAAAGAATTAAGTCTAGCTGACATGAAGCATCTCAATTCCAGTTCCTATAAGGTTCTTGTGATTAAGTATATTAGGGTCCAACCAATCTCCATTCTTTGGATTTTATTTATACTATTTCAATTATCAACATCAATCTAAAAATGCAAATGCTATGTAAAATGCAAGGAAAATATTTTTGTGATGTAAATTTCTGGTTTTTAATTTTTTTTTGATTTTTGAAAAAGGTTTTGCAAGTTTTATGTAGATTTTTGAAAAGATTTTGCAAATGTTTTTGGATTCGTGGTTTTTTGCAGATTTTTAGGATTTTTTTAATCCAAGTTAGTAAGGGAACTATTTCCACAGGAGTACTTCTATATTTACAAGAATTAGGATGAATTTTATTCAGGGAATTAATAGATTGGATGTTAGTGAGTATTTATAAGATTCATATACATGTTTTATACATACTTGTAAGGCTTTTATTTGAGTTGTTATTTACACAAGATTTTCAAAACATTTTTGAAAACATTTTTGCAAGCATTTTGAAAATTTATTTTTGCAAATAATTTTGAAAAACATTTTTATAAGCCTTGAAACTCATTTTGCAAAAATTCCCCAAACTATATATATAGATTTCAAATAATTTGCAACCAGTTTTTTAAAAGAATTTATTTACATAAAAAAAGAATTTTTTTCATACAAAATATTTTTATGAAGGCTTGAAAAAATTTGCAAAAGTTTTCCAAATAGTTTTCAAAATATTTTCAAATAAGTTTTCAACCATTTTTCAAATGATTTTGCAAGCCATTTTAAAATTATTTGTTACAAGTCTCTTCAAAAAATTTTGGCGTGTTTATAAATTAGCCATATTATTGAAAATACGAAAGTACAAGTTATGACTAAAGTATATACAACGTATATAACGTCCCTCCACGCTTAGCTTGAGATATGTCCTCAAAAATTAGAGAGAAAAAAGGAAGACATAACTCATACTAAGTATAGAGCAACCTATACGACATCAATAAAAGAATGAATGAGGGAGAAATTGACCATCCCCCCATACTTAGGATGAAATATTCTTAAGTATACAGACAGTACACAAGGCAGATAGGGTCAAGGGTGGGAATGTACGAAATCATTGAGTCAATTTGTCCCCCCCATACTTAAGGCAAAATATCCCTAAGTATAGAAAAAATATCAAGAGTTGAGGGGACAGGTGGGGGATCACATAAATGAATAACTCAGGGTGCTCACCCCCTGTACTTAGGACAAAACATGTCCTAAGTACAACAATGATGAAAGGGGTGAACATCTTTTTGGAAGAATTGGAAAAATGAAAAGGAAAAGAAGAAAACAAAAATTATTTTCGTGATTTATCAGCTTTATGTATCTGATCCTTCGGCATCTGAGAGTTCATCTTGAAACATAACTTCAATGAATTGACAACAGACATGAATGTGTCATGCTCTAAATATGGCTTCAGCTACTGTCCATTGACTACAAAGGGTTGTGCATCAGGTGACTATTCTGATATCAATAAACTTGTATTATCATGTACAATTTTCACTAGGAATGACCCGATCCATTTGCTTTTCAATTTGCTTGAGAAAACCTTCAACTTTGCATCAAATAACCACATCTTTTGTCCAGGTTTGTAAGTCTTCCTTCGGATGTATTTATCATGCCATTTCTTGACTTCTTCTTTGTACATAAGGCTGTTATCGTATGCATAGTATCAAAACTCTAGAAAATGGTTTAGATCAACTTTATAGTTCTTTCCAGCTCACTTGGTATCAAGGTTGCACATGTTTAATGCCCGTAAGGATTTCTTAATTCATTCCATGGGCAGATGGCAAGGCTTGCCACAGACAAGGTGGTAGGGAGACATGCCGAGAGGAGATTTGTATGTCGTACGATTTTCCCAAAGAACATAGTCAAGAAGTTGTGAGCAATTCTTACAATCCGGACATACAAGCTTCTGCAATATGGTTTTGATCTCCCTGTTTGAACAATCTACCTAGCCATTTGACTGAGGGTGGTATGACGTTGTTACACGATGTTCGATGTTGTATTCTTTGGTCAACGTCTTGGCCTCTTTGTTGATAAAGTGGCTTCCTCCGTTAGAAATGAGAGTTTTTGGTATCCCGAACCATGAAATGATGTTATCCTAAAGAAAGCGATAGACTGTGTGACTATCTGTGATTCTGGTGCGGTTTGCCTCCACCCATTTGCTGAAATAATCGATGGCGAGATTACCTCATCTGGAGAGGTCTCTGTGATAGGAATGGAGTTCTGCTCAGGAGGCTCTATTTCAACAATTCTAGAAAGGTGATCTGTCATCTCATTCTTGACGTCTGGTATGTTACGAATTTTCATGTCAAACTCTTGGAGTAGAAGAATTCAACGAATTAGACAAGGCTTGGCATCTTTCTTACTTAGTAGGTACTTGATGGTAGAGTTATCTTTATAGATAATCACGCTTGATCCAAGGAGGTATGATTTGAATTTTCCAACGTAAACACTACGACTAGCAGCTCTTTCTCTATATCTGTATAATTTTTCTGGGTTTTATCAAATGTTCTGCTAGCATAGTGAACTGCAAATGGTATCCCATCTCTTCTTATCCTAAAACAACACCAATTGCAAAGTCTAATGCATCTGTCATGATCTCAAATGGTAGAGACCAATCCGATGGCTTTAGGGTAGGAGCATGTGTGATTAAATCCTTCAAGATATTGAAGGACTGGAGGATTGGTCATTGATGAATCCATGATTCATCTACTCTATATGGATGTTCTAGCAAAATCTCCTTAATACACCACTAATTAAATCCCTTAAATACAATCAATTAACATTTACTAATTGTACTAATATTAGGGTTTAAAATCTGTAAATAATTAACCCTTAATTTTTGCCCTGATTGGCCTTATTATTTTATATGTAAATAATATGTATTTTAACCTAATTATTTCTCTAAATTTTTCTTTATTTAATTAACTATCTTGGCATAAAGAATTAAAATCCATAAAAATGAAAAGGAATAAAAAAATATCTGACACTGTATATTTTGTGCATATTTTATTTTTCTTGATTTTATTTAATACTTTTTTCAAATTTATAAAAATCCATAAAAAAATAGATTAATTACATATATGTATATCAATCCAGTAATTAAATCAAATTTAAAATAAAGAAAATTACAAAATGCAAAAATTCAGTATTTATTATATATAGAGTTCCTCTAAAAACATTATTTATACAGTTGATATCTTTCGATTTTAGATCCTTCACAAAAGTTGTAGATCTCGTTGATACAGCCAACTTTTATGTTGACCACTTTTTGATTTGACTTCATTTACTATTTCTTTTCGATTTTTCTTCTAAATTTAGTTATTTTTATTTACTTTTTAATATTTTATTTTATTTTTATTAAATCCTTAATTTAGTTTTTATTTTAATATTATTTTAGTTTTTATTTATTTAAGTTATTTTTATTAACTTTTAATTAATTTTATTTTTCTTTTTTATTTCTCTCATTTTCTCCCTCATCATCATCTTATTCTCCTCTCTCTCCCCTCCCTCTCACCTCTCTCTCCACGCACGTGCACATCACGTGCCCTCTTCCCCTCCTCTCCCTTGTCGTTCACCCTCAATGGCAGACCCTCCTCCTCCCTCTCCTGCAATGGCCAGTCGATTTCACTCCACTAACCGTTACATGACCTACCTCCTCTTATACCTCTGCCTCCTCCCCTATTCTTCATCATCCCTTCTTCTAGCTTGGCTGGTGACAACGGCAAGATGCCCCTCAATCACGATGTAATCCAGAGGCACCTCCATATGTAGCTCCTCCTCGTGGATGGAGCCTAGCCTCTCGTCGCCCCCGCCACCCATAGAGAAGAGGCATTTGCCCTCTCTCTTTTCCCGGTGACCCATCTTCTTTCTCTACAATAGATCTTCACCCTCTGCTTCCCGACTTCATCATCGACACCTCTTCGTCCTTCAGTCATAATACCCAACCACCTCAAACCATGCGGTTACAGTAGAACCAACATTACCCCACCTCCTGCGCACCCCTACGAAGCCCCTCGCCACCTCCATCTGTTGAGGTCGCAACAACGCTCTGTCTGTAGCGCCTCCGCACAGACCCATACTCAAGCAGTCGAACCCCCCCGCTACATCCATACGCCCTTAGGGCTTGTGCTGTACCCATGCCTCGCCACCGCCGTCCACCCGACATCATGGCCTCCTCTTGCCGCATCAACACTCCCGCTGCCCTAGCCATCGTGCATGGCCGCTTCGTCTGCCTTGGGAGCCGTGCATGCTACAGCTCCCGCTGCCTAGATCCCCCCTCACATGAGGAGCATATGGGGGGGAGGGGGTGGGGGTAAATAGTAGAAACCCCCTATTGGTTCCCGAAATCAAAAAACACTCATGCTGTCACTAACATCAGTGTCATGTGCCCCACACGCAACACAAGGAAAAATTACATTTTATCCCCATAGTATCATGGTAAATGCATCTTAGTTTTTTTTTATTTTCTTTTATTCTATTATGTATTGCACTCATACCACTGCATTCACACGTTTAATTGAACGATCATTTAGCACCAGATTTTAATTCCAAAAACAACATGTTATAGAACAATTTATCCTCTACTTTGTGGTTATTTAATTATATTTTTATGAGTTACGCTTGATTTAATTTAATTAAATGGATGGAAATTAGCATATTTTACCAACTAAGTTCTCTTTAATTCATATTAAGTTATTCGATGCTCCAAAAATTGTGAAAAAATCATAGTAGGCAGATTTAATTGCTCTCTATCACTTGACAAAAAATTATAGCATTTGCACACATATTTAGGTCAAAATAAATTGTTTTGTGATAGGAGTATTTGATTTTTAATTGACTGTACGCTTAGTTTTTTAATAAAGTAAAAGTTGTTCTGGATACCTCTCATATAGACCTATTTAGAATAATTTAATTTCTAAAAAATAATTTGATTTGCTATTTATTAAAATTAAATTACTCAAAATCACATAGTCTAAATTTTTAATTCACAATAAATTTATAGTGCATTTGAAAAATCCAAAAAATTAAAGTAACCCAATTATGGATATTTTAGCATTTCAACCAAGTTTCAAGATTTTTGTAAATAATTTGAGTGAATTTTGTATTTTAGTCATTAAACTTTGCCAAAAATTGCATTTTTCATGTTTAATCGCATAAAAAGTGCCAATAAAATTCACTTTGAGAACTGCACACAAGGTTTGATAAAGTGAGCATGAAATTGTTCCTTTGCCTCCTTGAGTTGACCCTAGGGCTTCTCTAGGTTAAATAAACATAGAACCATAAAATTTCTAAAATTAATTAAGTATGTGATTTGTGTGATTGATTTTTGATTGAAGTTCCTGACTACAAAATAAAATAGACAAATTAATTAGGATATTTTAGCGGTCGATCAAATAGCATGCAAATGGCTTATGCTCATTTTTAGAAAACTTAGAGTTAAATTTTTCATTCACTCGGGTAGTCTATCTTCTGAACTTTTCTTGTGAATATTTACCTTTTTTTCTTTATATGTTCTCTTTTTCAGCATTATTTTCTTATGTTGTGTGTATATATATTTTCTATCTCTTTAATATAAATCTTTGTTTTCGTGCGAGGAGTTGCTGGACTTGGAAGCGGTGCTTCTTGAAGCCGACTTGAGACACATCAAAGACTTTTTCTTTGAGAGAGATTTTATTCTCATTCATTATTTTTGTAATTATTAATTTGTAATAATTTAAGTAAACACTCGATTTCTAGTGGATTCCATTTGGAATCTCGCGCGTGTATCGGGACTGGACATTGGGCCCTCGTAGTTGTGTGGTTTGCCCCTCGTTGGATAGACCTGATGTGCGACTATTAGAGCTCTTCATAAATTTGGTATCTGATTGTGCTCTGACCACACTTCACTCTAAAAATATGCGCATTAGATCATTATAACTTAGTTAAATTCAAATTGAATCTTCCCTCTAATTAGAACTTTCTGTTAGGTGTGATTTTCTTTGACTTGCATTCCATTTAGTACATGCATCACTAATTTTATCAATTGTATTGGATTTCTTGACTCCCTTCCCTTTGGTTTTATAACTTTTAGGATAACAGAAATTGGGACTGATCCTTAGGCGTGTCATGTTGGGTAGACTTAATCAAGTGATAATCTAACTTAAAATAGGGATTATTAATATAGATTTAACCAAAAAATTGACATAAAAATCAACCTTGTGTCTGGTAAAGAGGAACCCATTCATTGTCTGTAGAAAAAGACCGCCCACTTAGGGTAGAGCTAAAATTATGGAGTTTTCATTCTGACTACTAATTAAGAAATGACTAGCTACTTCTTAGCGAGGGAACTATGGTCTCCCTTAACAGATTGAGCGGTTAAAGGACAACGTGCAAGGCACCGTACTGAAGTAATATAGGTAGTCATTCTACGATCCGTACTTACACCCATATTGGCTAAAAATGGATGTAAGTAGCCGTATGAATTCAGGCCAGTCTTTATGAAAATTTTCGACTCCTAAACTCAACTTAATCTTCTCAAAGTTTATTTTATCATTATTTAAAATTAAAAAGATAAGCGTCCGAACTCTAATGTGCCTTCACAAGTGTTGAGTGGGTGAATCTACGAGTTTGTTTTGTGTTTGTCTTTTGTGCGTCAAAGTCCTTGCAATTGCAAGCATATCGAGCTCCACAAATTATTCTCCACCATTCTCTTGAGAAGATGTCAGCACATTGGTCTTCGTACCAGACTCCATGGGTCCATCATACATGACCATGTCTCGGTACTCTTCTTCTCTTTTTTTTAGGGGAATCCTCTCTTTGAAACCGATCCCCCTCAGTCATCATTTCCCTCTACCACATTCACTCCACCCCACACCCACACTTCTTCCTGGATTAGATCCCTCTCACATTTTGACTTCCAAATGAGCACAACAGAGCAAGCAAATGTGAGGATGGCAAATATAGTAACTAATTTTGACAGAAAACATGATTTTCGATTACTATGGGCTTCCCATCTTTTAACCATACCCTACTCAGGATGACTCTCTTCCTGAGTATGATCGATTTTCCTTTGGCAGTCCACGAGAAATCTAGAGTCAAGAAAACATGAGTAATGACCAGACTACAACTCTAATGGATAATCAATACTCCTCTTAGAAATACATGCCAGAGTCAAAGCATGTGGAGTATGATTACTCATCACAAAGTCATGATATGTTTAAGGATGATATTGCTCGTATCAACCACAGAGCAAATGCTTTGATTGAACAAATATATAATCTCATCCAATCAACAAAGAATCAAGAAGAAGTAAGGACACCACCATGTGTACCACAAAACCATCATGTGACAGACACTCAGACACAACCGCCACTGACATCTGACCAACCTACTGACTATCACATGGAAAATAACAAAAAATTGAAAAAACAAGAAAATTCAAAAAAATTTGGACAATTCTGAAATGGAAGCATTTTGCAAGATTATGATCTTAGAGCTTCCATTAATCAAGGCCATAGAATATTTGCTCAATCTTAAGAGATTCATGACGAGCCGATTGAACCCTAAAAAGATGGGCAAGAAACGATCAAGGATGAATATCATGTCATATCTATGGCCAGTTCTTTGTTGATGAATCATAGAATCAAAAGTTGCAAAGTCAAGCGGTTGACTAGGATCACATGTGAGATTCGGGATTCCATATTCACCCATGTTCGGTTAGATAATGACCCCACATTAAACATCCTCCCAAAGTCCGTCTTGATCAACTCAAGCTCGGACAACTCTAAAAGACGAGTGTGATCGTTCATCTGCCAGATCGATCTACCAAAAGACCATGGGGAATTGATTCTGTCGTGGTAAAATTCCAAGGTGACGAACATAAAGTAGACTTTATTATCCTTGACATTGAGCACCACGGAAGATATTTCGAGTCTCCTATCATTCTAGGAAAGTCGTTCTTAGTCTACTAAGGCAATTGTCGATTGTGAGACTCAGGACATCAAGTTTCCAAACTCAGACCACAATGAACATGCCCTCAATGACATGATCTGCTATGAGGAAGACCAACTTAAAAATGATAGTCCTAATCTGGAGACAACCATTTCACATAATCAAACCTCTCCTCACAAAACACAGACACAAAACCTAGGAGAGACACCTGATAGACCAACTATTGAACTGACTTTGGATTCTCGCTACACCTCTGACCCTGATACTGCTCCTAAGGGAAAACAATATTCAGGAGCTTATGAGGAATTGGACAATGTTATGAAGATCTTCACAATTATTTGAGTGGTCTAATTTTTGAGTCAGCAATGATTCATGAAATACTTGAACCATATAAGGAGCCGACTCAGGAGATCATTAATATCGTCAAAATTCATAGATATCAGAAGGTGACATCAACATCCCCTAGCATCACTCACAAAGCCACCTGGAGCATGCTCCCTCATCCAAAGCCTTGTATGACCCTACAAGAATTGGTTGACTTTTATGGAGATCCATCTAACAAGGAACCCATAAATGCCACACCAGTTACTCATGAGGGGGAGAAGAACTCTGACCATCTTCCTCCCAATACTTCATACAGAATCAAACCGACCAAGAAAGTCAACTTTGACCTTAGAAACCAGGTGATTTTTGAAAAATCCTCGTGTGGTCCTGAAGTGGTACATCAGATAAGTGCAATTAGTGCCGCAGTTATCAAAGAACACTTACCTTTAATTGACAATAGTTGGAGATCCTCTGCGTATGATTACTATTCTTCTAAGGACGACTCTAAAGATGGCTGGACCTCGCCATCCTCCCCCTCTTCAACACACTCTACATCTCCATATTATCTTCCACCACACTCCCGTAGGAAGGTTCGTTGCAAAACTTCTTGACCTTATACACCCATAAGTCTACTCGGTCCCCTACTTCTAATTACTCGATCATACTTAGGCTGACCTGAGCCTAAGTATAGGGGGGTATCATTGTGTATATCTCACTTCTATTCTTTCATTCTCACCCTCGACTACCCCATTTCTTGCTCTTATGCTATGCTTAGGCCCTCAGATTCCTAAGTATAGGGAGGAGAGTTGACCTTCTTTTCTTTTCACTTAACTATGCTTGGTATGAGCTATGTCTACATTTCACTTGTGCCATGAGGACATAGCACATGCTAAGTATTGGGGGGGGGGGGGTGTTGTATATATCCTATATACTCTATCCATTGTTCGTACTTTAATTGTTTTTATCAAAAACCAGGTATGGGTATAAGTTGTGTATTATGTATACTATAATAAATTCATTGTGTAAATAATACACTTTTTCAAAAAAAAAATAGAAGGGGTATAACAAGCTTAACAAAACAAAACAAAACATTGCTAAATTAAGGTTTTATCGCTGGCATTTTCACTATCACTCGAGACTTGAGAAATGAAAGAAACTCGGGTTTTTAAGGTCCTTTGATTTAGAGTTAATCGACCTTAGTCATTAGAGTTTGAGAATTAATAATCCACACTTTCCTAGTTTGAAAGATGTGAGTGCTATATTGCACGCTTAATCTCTACCTTTAAGAATATGATTAGCACATCACTTGCACAGCTGCATAAATGTTGAGATGAGTTGAGATTTCACTTGAGGGACTGGGACTTGAGATTTGAGTCTAAACCCGATCTTATGACGCTCAATGATGGGATAAAATTGATGAAGGCTTCATGAAACCTGAGTGTCAGCGAACCCTATCCAGTATGTGAACAAGTTGGCATGCTATCTTTTGATAATGACCTATGTGCCAGGGTGCGATGAAACCTGATAATTTATTGATCAGTGTGCGCCAACTCTTGATAAAAGCAGTGGAAATAGCCGGACCAATGTCATTACAAAAATTCAAAGAAAAAAAACAAAGGCTCAAAGTTCAATAAAATCCACAAAATGAGTTGAATATCTAGCGAGCACTCCCAACCTTTTCAAAGTGTCCACTTGAACCAAAGCTGTTAGGACCAGGAGTCGGGATAACACCCAAAAAGGGTTCTACATCGTAAATGCTACAAGTCTGGGTGTAGAAGGTATATTGGATACCCAGAAAAGCCGCACCCTGGTGTATTCCCAGACAGACGACTCTAAATTCTCTTGACGGACACAGTGGTCAACAACCAAAAATATACAAGTGTTGAGTAATAAGGCACTCAAGAGGATCCTTGTTCTAATGCGAGGGAGAGAAGAAAATACATAAACCTAAGACCTCCATTATCTGGCATGTCATATACATTTTGAAGTCTGAAAAACTACTGAGATGGTAGATTGAATCCAAGAACTGATTTATTCCCTAAAAGCAAAGATTCTTAATGAGACACGTCTTGAAATTCACACATGCACAGTTAGGGATTCAACCTTCTAACTCACTAAAATTTGCTTGGGGACAAACAAAGTGCTAAGTATAGGGGTGTGATGAATCTATGATTCATCTATTCTATATGGATGTTTTAGCAAAATCCCCTTAATAAATCACTAATTAAACCCCTTAAATTCACTTAATTAAGATCCACTAATTATATTAATATTAGAAAATCTATAAATAATTAACCCTTATTTTTTGCCCTGATTGAGATTATTATTTTATGTGTAAATAATCTATATTTCAACCTAATTCTGTCTATAAAATTTTCTTTAATTAATTGACTAACTTGGAATAAAGAATTAAAATCCATAAAAAAGAGCAAAATTAAAAGAAATAAAAAATCTGACATTATATATTTTGTGCATATTTTATCATCACTGATTTTATTTTACCTTTTTTTCTAACCTATAAAAATCCATAAAAATTAGATTAATTATGTAAATGTTGTATATATATTAGTACACTAATTAAATCAAATTTAAAATACAAAAAAGTACGAAATGCAAAAATTCGATATTTTATTATATATAGAGTACCTCCAAAAGCACTTTTCATATAGTTGACCTCTTTTGATTTTGGGTCCTTCACAAAACTTGTAGATCTCATCGAGAAAAGTAACTTTTATGTTGACTACTTTTTGATTTGACTTCATTTACTATTTCTTTTTAATTTTTCTTATTATTTTAGTTTCTTTCATTTTTATTTAATTTTTAATAGTTTATTTTACTTTTATTTAATCCTTAATTTAATTTTTATTTTAATATTATTTTATTTTTTATTTTAACTATTTTATTACCTTTTAATTATTTAATTTTTTCTCCTTTATATCTCTCCTTTTCTCTTCTTCTTCTTCTTCTTTTGTCACTCTCTCTCCCTCTCTCTCTCTCTCTCCTCACTCTCACCTCTCTCTCTCCACGCACATGCACATCTCGTGCCCTCCCCCTCTCCTCTCCCCTTCCATTCACATGCAACATCCGACTGCTTTCACTCCACCAGCCGTTACACGACCCACCACCTCTTATACGCCTCTGCCTCCTTCCTTATTCTTCACCTGCCTTTCTTCCAGCTCATCCAGTGAGAGCTGCAAGATGCCCCTCAACCATTGCGTGATCCAGAGGCTACCATCCTGTGTAGCTCCTCCTCCTCCTCGTGGAGGCAGCGTAGCCTCTCGTCGCCCCCGCCATGACGATCAAGGCAACCATCGGAGAAGAGGCATTTGCCCTCTCTCTTTTCCCAACGACCCATCTTCTTCATCTACAATAGACTTCACCCTATGCTTCCCGACTTCATCACCAACACATCTCCATCCTTCAAGCATAATCCCCACTTTACTTGGACCTTGTGGCTGTAGCAAAACCAACACTGCCCGCCTCCTGCTGCATCGCTACGAAGCCCCTTGCCACCGTCATGCGCCGAGCTCGCAGCAGCGCTCTGCCTGCAACTCCTCTACAAAGGCCCAGACTCGAACAACCAAAGCCCTTCACCATTGCCGTCCGCCCTCGAGGCTTGTGCTGCACCCACGCCTTGCCACCATTGTTCACCCGACCGCATGACCTCTCGCACCGTACCAACATCCCCGTACTGCCCCACCCATAGCCCTAGCCATCATGCGCGACCGCTCCTCTTGCCTTGGAAGCCGCGCCCACAGCATATCCCACCACCCAGAGCCCCCCTCACGTGAGGATCACATATGGAGAGGGCAAATAGTAGAAACCCCATGCTAGTTCCTGAAATTACAAAGCACCCTTGCTCTCGCTGATGTCAGTGTCACGTGCCCTTCACATGATGCAAGGAAAAAAATACATTTTATCCTCATAGTATAATGGTAAATGCATCTTAGTTATTTTATTTTATTCTATTCTGTATTGTACTCATACCCCTCATTCGCACGTTTATTTGAATGATAATTTATAATCATATTTTAATTCCAAAAATAGCATGTTGTAGAACAATTTCTTCTCTACTTTGTTGTTATTTAATTATATTTTGTGAGTTGTGCTTGATTTATTTTAATTAAATTAGTGGAAATTAAAATATTTTACCCATTGAGTGCTCTTTAATTTGTATTAAATTATTTGATGATCCAAAAATTGGAAAAAATCATATTAGATAGACTTAATTGCTCTCTATCAATGCCCAAAAATCATTGCATTTGCAAGCATATCAAGGTCAAAATAAATTTTTTTGTGATCCGAGTATTTGATTTTTAGTTGACTATACACTTAGTGTTTTAATGAAATAAAAGTTATTCTGGATACCTCTCACATGGACCTATCTAGAATAACTTAATTTCTGAAAAATAATTAGGTTTGTTATTTATTAAAATTAAATCACTCCAAATCACATTGTATACATTTTTAATTGATAATAAATTAATTGTGCATCTGAAAAGTCAAAAAATTATAGTAATCTAATTTTTCATATTTTTACTTCTGACCATGTTTTAGGATTTTTGCAGATCATTTTGAGTGAAATTTGCATTTTAGTCCTCAAACTTCACTAAAAATTGCATTTTCATCTTTAATTGCATAAAAAATACCAAAAAATCCTCTTTGAGAACTGCACACTAGGTTTGATAAGTTGAGCATGAAGTTGTTCCTTTACCTTCTTGAGTTGACCCTTGGGCTTGCCCAGGTTAAATAAACACAGAACCACCTTTTTTCTATGATTCATGTGGTTGATTTTTGATTGATTCCTAAGTGCCCGGCTAAAACATAAAATCGACAAATTAATTAGGGTATTTTAGCAGTCCATCAGTCATCGACCACAAAATCGACCTCCTTTCCAAGAAACTCAGTCAACGGTTGGGCAATCTTGCTGAAGTCTTTAATGAATCTGCGATAGAAATCGACATGCCACAAAATCCATCAGACTTGCTTGAGATTTGTGGGTGGCTCAAGTTTGGAAATAACACCTACCTTTGTTGGGTCAACCACCATGCCACACTTGGAGATGACGTGACCAGCATGATTCCTTCGGTCACCATGAAGTGACTCTTCTCCCTTGATAATATGAGGTTCACCTCACAACATCTTCTCAAAACTCAGTCTAAATATCCCTGACACTAGTCGAAACTATTACCATAGACCGAGAATTCATCCATGAATACTTCGGGAAAACTCCCTACCACACCAGCAAAACCGCCAACAAACATCTCTGGAAAGTAGCAGGTGCATTGCACTTGATGATTGAATGAAACCATCTTCATTAAATAGCTAATAAAAAGTTATATATAATTAAAGTGATTTTGGTGCATTTTGAGTTCATATGAAGGAGGTACATGTCCGTGAAGTTAGGATTTTGGATTTTTATTCTGAATGTAAAATGTACATTGCACATTATTTTAATTTGAAATATTTTTTTATTTTTATATGTATTTTTATCTACAACTTTTATGTACAAAGTATTTATTTGATGTATAAATAATAAAATAAAATAGCTCCCAAAAGTTAATTATGTGCATATATCTTTAGGGTTTTTAGGCTATTTGATATATACAATTAGCTGCCCTATCTCTCCCTACTTTATTCCTTGTTGGCTAAGTCATCCTGATGACCGAGTCTTGGGGGCTAGGGTCACTCAACACCTATGGTGCCTCTTTCCTTTTTCTTTTCTTCCTTTATTCTTTAATTTTGGACTTAAATACAATAGATATACACTATTTTATACAATATTTTGTAAAAATTAAAGAATGTTTATTTTGACAAATTAATGATATATACATGCATTTAGTTAGGGATATAAGGCCAAAATAAGAGAACAAAGGTGATGAAATGGAGATTCATCACCCCTTATACTTGGCTTTGCTAGTCCCTAGCAAACACTTATGCATATAAGTGCAAAAAAGAAAATACAAGAAAAGAAAAAGAAATAACTTAGAATAATTGTCAACTTTTTAACTTGTCTTAAAGTCAACGTTTGGAGCTCAAAGAAGGTCTTCGGATTATTGGTGTGTTTGTAACCACCTGGAAGTCAGGAAGTGTGACACAACAACCCTTTGGTTCCATAGTCCTATCACTCAGTCCAATTCACAAACAGGTCAGAACCATTCTCCTAGACGCATACTCTTGCTACCTTGAAGTGATAAAACCATGTGTGTGAAATAGTTCAGCTCTCCCCAAACAAAACCATTGAACTATCAAAGTGTCTGCTCTTCTGGTAGCTCGTCCTCATGGAGATAAATATTTCCTTCCAAGGTCAGGTGCTCCTGGTCTTTACAACCGAAATGGGAAAGGAGTGAGAAGAATGGGAAAAGAAGTGGGAATGGACCAGTCTAGTCTTCATTCCCTTGTGAAGTCGGTCAGTGTAATCGATTCTTCATCAAGAAGCATGCTTTTTCTGAAGCTCAAATTTTTGTGTAATTTCTGGTGTAGGCTTCTTTGTATATTTTCTTTGACTTTGTACATCTTCTACATTCGTACTTGTGCCCTAGTGGTTATAACATCTTTTGTTCCACCCATTTTTGGGGTCTTGGAAAAAGTTACCCCGGTAGACCATTCCTCATTCTAAGCATTGTCTCCATCCATCTCCAGTCTTTAGATGTCATGGTTACAAAAAGAAGTGGGTTAGAGTACCAGTGTCGGCAATCCCCAAGAATGGTTCCTGAGCCATCCTTGACGAAGCGACCTTGCATCGTCCCGACATAGACTCCAAGATTTTTTAACAATCCATCTAAGTTGAGCTAAGTGCTCGGTGCGAGGTGTTCAGTCAAGTCACTATCTCAAGAGTCTTACGGATGATATGAAGGGTTTTTTTTGGCATATTGAATTGACTCATGAACGTAGTCTTATGGAACCTAAATAATTAAGTCAAGGTGACTTGAAGTATCTCCAATACCCGTCCTCAATGGGTTCCTCTGAAATTAAGTGTATTCATGTCTATTCTATGCTCCAATATTCAGATTTTATTTGGACTCATTCAATTGCCTAGGTTATTCTGAAAAATGCAGATGCTATGCACAATGTAAGAAAAATATTTTGTGAGGTCATTTTCTGATTTTGAAATTTTATGGATTTTTGAAAAAGTTTTGCAAATTTTATGCAAGTTTTGAAAAAGATTTTGCGATTGTTTTGGGATTTTTAATTTTTGCAATTTTTTAGAGATTTTTTACAATAAAAGGTCTTAGAAAATGAAGATTTGTATAGATATTTACATGAGAGTGCGTCTTGTTATTTAGAAGTATTAGGATTTAGGACTTTACAAGTTTTTATACAAGGTTTGTAAAGACATTTATTTTTCCTAAATTATATACATGTTTTTCAAAATAATTTGAAAGGATTTTACAAGCATTCTGAGAACCTTATTTTGCAAACTAATTTGACAAAATATTTTGACAAACATTTACAAAATTTGAAAACCATTTTGCAAAGTTTTTTTATTAAATATGTATAGATTTTCCAAACTATATTTACAACCATTTTTTCAAATCATTTGCAAATAGATTTTCAAAATATTTTATTCACACAAAGAAAAGAATTTTTTACAAGTAAAATATCTTTATAAAGGTTGAAAACATTTTGCAACATATTTTCCAAACTGTTTTCAAAAGATTTTCAAATCATTTTCTAAACATTTTGCAAAATATTTTTAACCTGAAATACTAATGAGTATATATAAAGAATTTTAATGTGTGTTTGTTAATTTCTTGTTATTGATTAGCCACATTATTAAAAATATGCAAGAACAAGCTATGGCTAAAATATATACAGAGTATATGTTGACCCCATATACTTAGCTTGAGCTATGTCCTCATAGATCAAAGAGAAAAGGAAGACATAACTCGTACTAACTATAGAAAAATCTATACTACAACTATTCAATAAAGAATAAGAAGTCGACTCTCCCCCTATACTTAGGATCAATTAATCCTTAGTATAACAGAATGTATTCTTCATGCAATGACGATCGAGGGTGGGAATTAGCATAATCAATCGTAAATGGTAGATTTTCTCTTCATTGTCCTAGAACCACTCCAATGGCATAGTCCGATGCATCTGTCATGATGTAAAACGAGAGAGACCAATCTGGCGGTTGAAGGACAGGGGCATGGGTGATCAGTTCTTTCAAATGATTGAATGCTTGGAGGACACTGTCATCAACTATAAAATTCTTGTCCTTGCCTAGAAGCTAAGTCAGCAGACATGCAATTTTACTGAAATCTTTGATGAATAGTCGGTAGAAATCGACGAGCCCTAGAAATGATCTAGCTTCCCTCAGATTTGTAGGTGGCCCGAGTTTATAAATGGCGTCCACCTTTGTAGGGTCTTCCTCGATGCCACGTTTTGATATGACATGGCCTAGCACAATACCCTTGGTCTCCATAAAATGGCTCTTCTCCCACAAGAGCACAAGATTCACTTCACAACATCTCTTCAAGACTCAGTCTAAATAAGATAGGCATTGATCGAAGCTGTCTTCGTAGATCGAGAATTCATCCATGAAAACCTCAAGAAAACTTCCAACCATATTGATGAATATGCGATTTGTCATCTTTATTCATTTATTTTAGCTTAAAATCCCTTATAAAATACCTGTATATAACACTATCTCCATTTTCTTACTAACTTGCATCTGTGTGTAAATATTGTATATTTGTATATTATTTCAACCTAAAATAAATAAAGAAAGAAAGAAAGGAAAAATAAAGAAAATAAAATAATAAAGGAAGACTGTATATATGTAATAGATACAGGATGACCTGAACCTTGAGAGAAGGTCAAGACTTGACCTGATCGACCGGGAATAAAGTAGGGGGAGATAGGGTCCTTAAGTAGAAAATCCAAAAAAAAATGTGCGTGTGTTGTTGTAAATACTTCTCACTCATTTTGTGTATATCTGTATAAAATTGACACTAGTTTATTTGTGCATTAGTTGACCTCAAATCAAATAACTTTCAAAACCAAAGTTGTAAATAAAAATTTTTTCTAATTAATAAAAATAATTACACAATTAAATCATGTACATAATAAAAGCAACCACACTTGGAAAAAACCACTAAGCACTAATTGAAAGACAAATTCTGGCTCCATATGAACTCAAATTGAAACAACCTCACTTCCATTGGTTTCTAAATTAAATTATCTTTAAAATTGCTGTAATTTCATAATTTTTGGAGTTACGAGTAAAAATGTGGTTTGTGCAATTTTCCCATGTATTTGTAAATATTGTATTTGTATATATTTGTAAATTATTTTTAGTAATTATTTAAAACAAAAATAAAAAAAATAAAAATCTTAAAACAAAAAACTAATTTGCTTATTTACCCATGTAGATGATGTCATATTTGTATATAGCATATGTATATATTTATTTTTCTTAACTAATGCCACAAAAAAATAAAAAAACTAGCATTTAATTTTCAAATAAATAAAGTGATGAAAATTCAAAAAAAAAGTTAATTTTGTAAATAGTTTTATCTCTCTTTATCTTTATCTCATTTCAATTTTCATCACTCTTATCTCTTCAACCAAAAATTCAAAAATTCAAATTTCATTCTCCATCTTTTCTATTTATATGGCTTCTTCTCCCACATTCCAACTCGATCAATCTTTGGGAGAGAATCCCAATCTTCGAGAGAGAAAATTTCGTCGAGAAAGGTGCCTAGTCTCCGAGCCGTCCGGTGATAATGAGTCGGCCTCGTCGAGGCGATCACGATCCACATTCGCTCCTAAGGTGAGATACACATTTTCCCTTATTTTATCCTAGATTAATCATAATTTTCTCATTTTTATTCTCGTTGTCAATTTAGTTTTTAGATCTTAAAAAAACCATCACGATTTGATCCACACTAAAATCGATTTTTCATCTCATTTTCTTAATCTCTCCACATTCATTTTCTATCTCCCACGATCTCTCAACTCCAACCACGCACGGTGGTCGGAGAACCAGATTTGATTCCTCACATTTTGCCAGATCCTCATTCACCTTCTAATTTATATATAAATAAAAAGAATAAAAAAATAACAAATTTTTTTAAAAAATTATGTTTTCTTTATAGCATTTGTTTTGCAGGTTCATTTAAAAAAGGGATATAAAAAAATAATAAAAAAATTAAAATAAAAAAAGGAGATTTATAGTTTTTGTTCTAATTTGGATTTATAAAAAATATAAAAAATTCCACTATTACCGTTTACAATTTACAAAATAAAAAAATAAAAAATATATAAAAAAGGGGTGGAACGACAACCCTCCTACCGCCATTGCCCACCTTATTTTCTACAGGAGCTTCACGCCGGCGTCAGCCCGCAGCCACATGCGTCCCACCGCTCGTCCACCTCCTACGCGACAACCCCTCCAGTCAGCGGCCGCGCCGCCCGTGCGACCTCCACCACCAACACTACTTCTACCGGCCACCGCATCTCCATTGCCCTACGACTACAACTTCAACGCTTGACCACGTTCAACCACCAGCACAATCGGAGGCATATCCTCTACACCTCCGCCGCCTGTAGGAGAACTACGTCACCGTTGCGCACCTCCTTGCGCACATCCACCTTCGATGCCGTACGACACCGCACGGTCTCCCAGTCGACCGCCCCGCCGATCTGCATCGTAGCCTGCCGACCGCGCTCCCGCGCGTCACCAACCCTCCGCCATAGCCATATGGAGCCACTCCGCCCAGGAGCACTACGCCGTTCGTCAATCCACCAATGCCACCCGTGCCGTCCGCCGCCCTCCGCTTGAGAAGAAACAAGGAGGGGCGGTGCACCCCTCATTTGGTTGAAAACGAAGACAAAAGAACCGTAACCCTAGGGGTTATAAAAAATTTCCTTGAAAATTGTGCTTCTACCCTAGAAGTTATCGGAATTACCAAACAGCCCTGCCAGTTCAAATCACGTGATTGGCACACCATCATTGGGAAAACACCATAAAGCTCCCCGAACATTTTAATAATTGCAGAAATGCCCCCGTCAGAACAGATCACATGTAGAGCACACATTTCTTGGGTAATTTGCACATTTCTATCCTTTATTCATTTCTTGTTATTTATTTATGCGAGTATAATTAACATCTGTAGATCAGTCCTATTTATCCAGACATTATCTTTGCATGTGTTTTTCATTGAAATAAATGTTATTTTTGATCTAAAAATCTTGCAAAAATTATGCTATGATCCTGATGTGATTATCTTCCTATCATAACTTTTTCGTTGCATTTTAATTTCATTTATTATTATTAAAAAATAACAAATAGTGTCATTTTATCTTCCAGAAAGTCAAAAATTCATAAAACTTCGAAAATAACTCAAAAAATTCCAAAACAATTAGGGTAGTTTTATTTCATTGTCTTTTAATTTCTTTGTAAATTTTGTGCATCAATTATTTATAAAACCCAAAAAGTTGAAAAATACTAAAAATATTATAAAAATCATAAAAAATTCTACAAAAATCCAAAAATTGTGATTTCAGTTCCTGTTTGTAGATATTTATATTTATTTCATCATAAAAGTAATTGCCATGAGTTTTGGGTACTTAAGTTGCAAATTACTCCAGGCTGTGCACAATTTTGCATTTTCTCACTGTTTGATTTTAAAAAATAGAAAAATATCTGAAAATTTCACAAAAAATCCCAAAAACATTTCAAAACTTTCAAAACCTAAAAATATTTTCTCTGAATTTTTCTGAGCAATTTTGATAAATTGAAAAATTACAAAAAGAGTTGGTGCGTATTTTTGATCTTATGAACATTACTCCGCATTATTTTTGAAAATAATTTTTTTTTGCAAAGCTAAAAACCACTAAAATTTTGAAAATCAGAAAATTAAAAAAATAGAAAAGAAATATTACAAAAATTAAAAAGATAAAAAATCACAAAAACCATGGATAACTATCCTTTGAGATTCTTGTTTTTCTCTTAATTGATTTTCGATTAATTGAATAACTCTCGGGATTTGTAGCCTTCCTGAGTTCGACCCTATCCGCTATACAGGTTAGTAATTAGCAAAAAAGAAAAAAAATTGTTTGTCATGGGAATTTTGGGGATCGCAATGACATTATCTATCATACCTTTAATTTCCATCCATGAGAATCCGTCGTGCTCAACAAAATGGCACCGTTGCCGGGGAGGCACGACGAGGGAAGTTAGGTTTCTCTTTTGACCTGCTATTCTTGGTTGTACATATCTGTTTATATTTTTGCCACATTCACTTCATTGTTCATATCACTACATTTGTTTCATTTTTTTCTCATATTTGATAATTGTATATCTTACACATTCTCTTTTCTTTTTGTTGCGAGGGCCTGCGGAGCGAAGGAGGTGATCCTAGGAGAGCCGAAGCACCCAAGCGACGTAGAGGCGGCTTGATTCTTCACCAAGCCACAAGATAGCGTGAGAAGAAAAAAATTTTAAAGAGAGAGAGAGTTTTTCTTTTCTAGCATTTTAACTCTTGTAAAATGGATATTCATTTGTTGCGAGGTCTGTTTCACCAAGTGCCGGTACACTTGGGGGACCTCACCGGTTTTGTTTTCATCGCCTTTATTTTTCTTTGTTTCCTGCGGATTTCGTGAGCTACCTCTTGATTGCTTTAATTAATTTACTTGAGCCAGGTAATTAATTAGGGTCAAATACCCTAAACAATAATTTCTGTACCTATAGAGTAGAGCGTAATTTGGACTTAGTCAAATTAACTTGTTCTTACCCATTAATAGAAGCTATCATCTAGGACGATTCACTTGCATTTGCATATAGGATAGTTTATTTCAATTCTGTGCTGATCACTTGCATGTAGAGTGCTGGAGACAAGGTACACATCTCTAACCCCTGCATGCATCATTGTTTTTAATCGCGCATTGGCAATTCTGATCTCCTTCCTTGTTTTAACTCACATAGGTTAAAAAGGAAATTGGACACTCGGTAGGCGATTCTTTGAAAATATTTTAACCAAGTGATAACCACATAAAATACGGGACTGCTAAAGAAAACTCAACCCTAAAATAAATACAAGGAAAAATCATTATTTTGGGGAGAGTAACCCCCTCATTGTTTGGTTTTCTTGAGCGAGAGAGCGACCTGCACACTAGGATAGAGCCACACCCGAACTCTTTTCAGACTACTATCTTGGGTTAGTCGTTCTCTAGTGAGGATCTCTCTGGTAGCCGGTAAAGCAGCCCGCGATGTCCTTAACAAATTGAATTGATCGGGTAGCCAGTAAATGGTCCACAATTCATACTGGCTGGGAAGATCTAACTTTGGGATTGGGTCAGTCTCCTGAGAGCATTGGGTTCCTAAACAGCTCGCTTTAACCGTTCTAATAGATTTAATTGTCACCAAACTCTAAAATTGACTAGATAATTGACCGAACCTTCACGGTCTTTACATTGAGTTGAGTTGGTGAACTTGGGGTTTGTATTGTGTTTGATTGCTTGTGTGCATACTAGATCCTTCTGTGCATTTGCGCCTTTTTCTCCATATCTTTTGACTTGACTATCGTGTTCTCCCAATCCCCGTTTTTTGTTGCGGAGATGGCCGACTGGAGTTATTTTAGTCCGATCTTCGCGGATACCTCGTATCCTCCAGACGATCCACCTTCCTTTTTCCAGGAGGACTTTCCTTCTGATTTTTGTGCATATCCTCCTAACCCATTATTTTAGGAACCTGATGATGATTTTCACCCACCCTTATTCAATCCACCCGATCCTGGGATTTTACAGCCACCTTTCATGATTTCCACACTTGACACACTAAACCAGATGATAAAGCACATGAGTTCAAGGATTAGCAACCTATTTAACATAAATACGAGCTAGAATGCTGCTCCACTATTTGAAGTATGGAATCACTTGAGGATAATCATGAGAGCTTGAAATCGCCCAAAATACAAAAAAAGAGAAAAATTTAAAAATCCAAAAAGATTCTAGGAGACACATAATTGATTCATTTTTTGAGGAGAGGACCCAAATCCCCGATCATTTACCCACACATCTATTCACATCATGTCCCAACCTTGACCCCGAGGATGCCACTATACGGACTGCTCTGTGCAATCCTCGTGTATATGCTGATTCAGATCTCCTCCCTTGTATGGAAGAGGTCCAAAGATTCAAAAAAAATGTTGATTGAACCCGAAGTGTTGGCCACTACTCATGAGATCATTAAAGCCCCACTTCAACAGGCCATGATAGATTTATCTACTCCTCAACACAAGAAGAGAAAGCGAAGGAGAAGATATGAGAGTCACATCTTGTCCATGGACATGCCTACACCATCTCTCACCGACCATATTTTAAGAAAGGGAACACTGCCACACCTCTTGTGAGTTGCTCCATATCTGAATATTCTTGTGATAACACTCTCCTTTTTGGTGGTTCTTCAATTAATATAATATCCTTCTCTATGGTACAGTCTCTTCATCTTGGGCCTCTCAAGAAAACCATGATGATAGTTCAATTTGCTGATGGATCTATTAAGAGATCGAAGGGTATTCTAGAAAATGCTGTCATTCTTATCAAGGGCATGCAATTCACTTCTGATTTTGTTGTATTGCCCATGGAGACCTCCACCCCAGTGGAGCACCATCCAATCATCCCAGGATGACCTTTTCTGGCCTCTGTGGGAGTTGTTATTGATTATGGTTCAGGAGAGATTCGCTTCCGTTCTGATGTAGGGAGTGATGTGTTGATCACTACACCCACTACTGACAAGAGCCATGCATCCCATAAGAGCCCCTCGTGTTAGCCAACCCCAAGGAATTTGACCTCGATGATAATACCAAATATTCTTGTTATACGTTGGATGAAAAGGAAACCCAAGAATTCCTCTTGAAGGAGGAAGACTCAGAAAGCATAGGCCTTGGAGTTCCCCCTTCTGGTATATGGCGATGCATTGATGATATTTGCGGAATTTACACGATAGACACCCTAGAGCGGAAGGCAGACTCTGAGACTAGACAAGACGGACATTATTCGACTACTTTCACTGATGAGTCCGTTCCTATTCACCCTGATTCAGATGAGACCGATCTTGCTAAATTTGATTTGATTGCTTTTATAAAGGAATTTGGGCCTTTTGGTAAAGATGATGATCCGGTAGAGGCTCGCCAGGCTAAAATTGTTCTTACTTTTTCTGATAATGATTTCGAGCCATTTTACTTTGATGTTTGCGAGTAGGCCGGACGCGACCATACTACTTCTACTGACCGGTTTAGGCCTGCACAATCTGAAACCGCTGAGGATACATTTTTGGTCGATCCTACTCAGTTTATGTCTAATGATGATTCCAATATCGACCTACACCTTGTCAAATCCATACCTCAGCGGTCCCGCAAGAAGGTTCGCTTTCGACGTTCTTGACCTTTGTACATCCACTCCTCTTATATATCTTGTTTCACTCTTTCTTCTCCCTTTTTATCATTCACCCCTTTTCCGTGTGTGTATATATGCTATACTTAGGATGTGATTTATCCTAAGTATAGGGGGGTGAATGATTTGTGTTTTTCATATTCGTCCTGTTCATCACTCTTGTTGTTGCCTATATTTAGGGATACTCTATCCTAAGTATGGGATGGGTGATGTTGTTCATATCGTCTTTTTATTTTTTTTTGAGTTTGTACATTCTCTTCATCGGTTTCCCCCTTTTGTACACTCTACTATACTTAGGATTACTTGATCCTAAGTATGGGGGGGATCACCAACTTCTCTTCTTTTTATCTTTTCTTTGAGTCATTGTAGCATATGAGTCTTTTCACTTTTCTATACTTAGCACGAGTTATGTCTTCCTTTTTTGCTCTCCGATCACTATGAGGACATAGTTCGAGCTAAGTATAGGGGGGTGTCGTATATATTGTATATATTCTTTAGACATAACTCGTACTTTTAAATATGTTTATTTGGGGGGATATGTATATAATTTTGTAAAATCAACATGTGTAAAAAAACAAAAAAAACATCGTACAAAAGCACAAAAAAACAAAAACAAAAAAAACAAAAAAACAAAACAAAAAACAAAAAATCTTGTATAGGCTTGTATATATTTCAATATCCCTTTTTACTTAAAAAAACTACAAAACCAAAAATCTATAAAAACTTGCATAATTCAAAAAAACTTTCTTTTACATCTGCATTTTTCTCCAAAAATCCATAAGAAGTTCAAAACTAGAAAATTATTTAAAAAAAAGTTCTTTTCACATGTGCATCATTTCTTTTCAAAAAAAATTCTTTGCATTGTTCATCTTTTCTTGCATTTGCATGTGCATTTTTCAGGATAGTATTGACATTTAAACTATGTCTGGAATAAATTAAGGAATGGAGCTTAGTTGGGCCATAATCCACTTAATTCCAGAGGAACCATATAAGAAATGGAGTTAAGATTTTTCAGGTCCTAGTGACTTGGTTCTTTGAGTCCATAAGACTATGTTCACATGTCATCTTTTTAGTCTAAGTAGAACATTTAACAACACACACATGATTCTTTCAGACCGTGGCTTATCTTAGACAAGCACTCTACACGTAGCTCTTCATGGATGAGGTAGTAAGAAGGCAGAATCTTTTGGCTTGGGGTAGCATACGAGGGTAGTACATCTAGGCAGAACCTCTCGTCTTCCTCTAGGGAAGGAAGTACATCTCAACCTGGTCTAGCGATGTTGAGATCTAAAGACAAGATGCTGTGGGGTTGCAATAATGCTTCAAAAGAGGGATAGTCTACTGACTCAAGAGGAAAAACTCCTTACGTACATGCTGCACCTTGTCTATGCTTTCAAAAAAAAGTATGGAAAAATGCAGAATCTCCAAAAGTGGACAGGCCTGATTGAAAAGTAAAATGCCTGCCGGAGTGTATATACAACGATTAAAAAAATTCAATAAGAGCTTCAAAGACAAATTTTAGTAAGCTTGCAACAGGTGACTTGGCTACACTGGTCATGCATCCAAGGATAGGTAGCTACACTGGTTACCATCCATTCTTTTCTCCATCCCCTCTTCTTGAGCTGGTTGTACTTGAACTTAGAAGGGAATATCTCCGCTCCTCGAGGAAAGAGTTGCAAGGCCGGGGAACTAGAGTTACCTTGTTGAGGGAGGTTGTTTCTTTGCTACTTCTGAGATGGGGAGCTTTACCTCACTTACATCGTACAAGTAAAGATTTATAGTCATAAGAATTGGTGTATGTAGACTTGTTTTGACCTGACTGTTAAGGAGACTTGAATAGGAGTCCTGTGGAACTTAGAGGCTGTTAGGTCTTAAATCCATCTCCCATTAAGGTTCCGACACATTAATAATCCCAAGGTCCGACAGAGCTCCAAACTACAATTTTATGTAGATAAGTTTAATACTCAATATTGTCCTACTTTCTTTATTTTCCCTTTCCTTTTCTTTTTCTTAAGTTATTCTTTCAAATAAGTGTTTGCTAAGGGACTAGCAAAGGTAAAGCATAGGGTGATGATGAATCTGCGATTCGTCATCTTTATTCATTTATTTTAGCTTAAAATTCCTTATAAAACACCTGTATATAACACTAACTCCATTTTCTTACTAACTTGCATCTGTGTGTAAATATTGTATATTATTTTAACCTAAAATAAATAAATAAAGAAAGAAAGGAAAAATAAAGAAAAAATTAAAAAGGAAGACTGTATATATGTAATAGATACAGGCTGATCTGAACCCCGAGAGAAGGTCAAGACTTGACCTGATCGACCGGGAATAAAGTAGGGGGAGATAGGGTCCTTAAGCAGAAAATCCAAAAAAATGCGTGTGTGTTGTTGTAAATACTTCTCACTTATTTTGTGTATATTTGTATAAAACAAACACTAATTTATTTGTGCATTAATTGACTCAAATCAAATAATTTTCAAAACACAAAGTTGTAAATAAAAATGTGTTCTAATTAATAAAAATAATTGCACAATTAAATCATGTACATAATAAAAGCAACCACACTTGGAAAAAGCCACTAAGCACTATTTGAAATACCAATTCCGGCTCCATATGAACTCAAATTGAAATAATGTCACTTCCATTGGTTTCTAAATTAAATTATCTTTAAAAAAGCTACAATTTCATAATTTTTGGAGTTACGAGAAACTAGTTGGTTTTCTGGGGTGGTTTGTGCAATTTTCCCATGTATTTTGTAGATATTGTATTTGTATATATTTGTAAATTATTTTTACTAATTATTTAAAACAAAAATAAAAAAATAAAAATTTAAAAGAAAAAAACTAATTTGCTTATTTACCCATGTAGATGATGTCATATTTATATATAGCATATGTATATATTTATTTTTTTAACTAACGCCACAAAAAATAAAAAAAATTAAATTTTAATTTTCTAATAAATAAAGTGACGAAAATTCAAAAACAATATAATTAATTTTGTAAATAGTTTTATCTCTCTTTATCTTTATCTCATTTTAGTTTTCATCTCTCTTATCTCTTCAACCAAAAATTCAAAAATTCAAATTTCATTCTCCATATTTTCTATCTATATGGCTCCTTCTCCCACATTCCAACTTGATCAATCTTTGGGAGAGGAGCCCGATCTCCGAGAGAGAAGTTTTTTTCAAGAAATGTGCCTAGTCTCCAAGCCGTCCGGTGACATCGAGTCAGCCTCGTCGAGGCGATCACGGTCCACATTCGCTCCTAAGGTGAGATCCACATTTTCCCTTGTTTTTTCCTAGATTAGTCATAATTTTCTCGTTTTTGTTATTGTTGCAAATTTAGTTTTTTTTCTAGATTTAAAAAAAAGCATCATGATTTGATCCACACTCAACTCGGTTTTTCATCTCATTTTCTTAATCTCTCCACGTTCATTTTCCATCTCCCACGATCTCTCAACTCCAACCACGCACGGTGGTCGGAGAATCGAATTGATTCCTCACATTTCGCTGGATCCTCATTCACCTTCTAATTTGTATATAAATAAAAAGAATAAAAAAAACAAAAAATTTAAAAAAAATTATGTTTTCATTCTAACATTTATTTTGCAGGTTCATTTAAAAAAAGGATATAAAAAACAATAAAAAATTTAAAATAAAAAGGGGATTTACAGTTTTTGTTCTAATTCGGATTTAAAAAAAATATAAACAAAATTCACTATTATTGTTTACAATTTACAAAATTAAAAAAACAAAAAAAATATATAAAAAAGGGGTGGAACGACAACCCTTCAGCCGCCGCCCACCTTGTTTCCTACAGGAGCTTCGCGCCGACGTCAGCCCACAGCCACCTGCGGCCCATCGCTCATCCACCTCCTACGCGACAACCCCTCCAGTCAGCCGCCGCGCCTCCCGTGCGACCTCCGCCACCAGCACTACTTCTACTGGCAACCGCATCTCCATTGCCCCACGGCTGCAACTTCACCACTTGACCACGTGCAACAACCAGCACAGTCGGCCACATATCCTCTACACCTCCGTCACCTGGAAGAGCATCACGTCACCGTTGCGTGCCTCCTTGCATGCAACCACCTTCGACGCCGTGCGACATCGCGCGGTGTTCCAGCCGACTGCCCCACCGATCTGCACCATAGCCCGTCGACCGCGCCCCCGCGCGTCACCAGCCCTCCTTCCATAGCCATCTGGAGCTGCTCTACCCAGGAGCACCACGCCGTCTGTGCGCCCTCCGCCACCAGCACTACTTCTACTGGCCACCGCATCTCCATTGCCCTGCAGTTGCAACTTCACCACTTGACCACGCGCAACCACCAACATAGTTGGCTGCATATCCTCTACACCTCCGCCGCTTGGAGAAGAACCACGTCATCGTTGCACGCCTCCTTGCGTGCAACCAACTTCGACGTCGTGCGACACCGCACGGTGTCCCAGCCGACCATCCCGCCGATCTGCACCGTAGCCCGCCCCCGCGCGTCACCAACCCTCCGCCATAGCCATCTAGAGCTACTCTGCCCAGGAGCACCGCACCGTTCGTCAATCCACCAACGCCACCCATGCCGTCCGCCGCCCTCCGCTTGAGAAGAAGCAAGGAGGGGCGGTTACCCCTCATTTGGTTGAAAACGAAGACAAAAGAGCCGTAACCCTAGGGGCCTGTTTGGTTGCAGGGTTGGGCAGGGTTGGCCCAACCCTAGTTACTATTCACAAGGGTACTTCCTCCTCACAGATTACTATTCACCCACCCCAACCCAGCCCAACCCAACCCAGTCTAACCCAGCAACCAAACAGGCCCTAGGGGTTATAAAAAATTTCTTGGAAAAATTACAGCTTCTACACTAGAAGTTATCGAAATTGCCAAACAACCCTACCAGTTCAAATCACGTGATTGGCACACCATCATTGGGAAAACATCAGAAAGCCTCCTGGATGTTTTAATAATTGCAAAAATGCCCCCGTCAGAACAGATCACGTGTAGACACACATTTCTTGGGTAATTTGCACATTTCTCCCCTTTATTTATTTCTTGTTATTTATTTATGAGAGAACAATAAACATTTGCAGATCAGTCCTATTTATCCAGAAATTATCTTTGCTTGTGTTTTTCATTGAAATAAATGTTATTTGTGATCTAAAAATCTTGCAAAAATTATGATATGCTCCTGATGTGTTTATCTTTCTAGCATAAATTTTTCATTGAATTTTAATTTCATTTATTATTATTAAAAAATAAAAAATAATGTCATTTTATCTTCTAGAAAGTCAAAAATTCATAAAAATTCGAAAATAATCCAAAAATTCCAAAGAAAATTAGGGTAGTTTTATTTCTTTGTCTTATAATTTCTATGCAAATTTCGTGCATCAATTATTTAAAAAACCCAAAAAATTGAAAAATACAAAAAATATTATAAAATCATAAAAATTCTACAAAAATCAAAAAATTGTGATTTCAATTCCTGTTTATAGATATTTATATTTATTTCATCAAAAAAATAATTAACAGGAGTTTTAAGCAATTAAAATATTTTTATGTTGCAAATTACTCTAGGCCATGCACAATTTCGCATTTTCTCACTATTTGATTTAAAAAAATAGAAAAACATCTGAAAATTTACAAAAATTCCCAAAAATATTCAAAACTTTCAAAACCTAAAATTTTTTTCTCTGAATTTTTCTGAGCAATTTTGATAAATTGGAAAATTACAAAAAGAGTTGGTGTGTGTATTTTTGTTCTTGTGAACATTGCTCCGCATTATTTTTGAAAATAAAAAAATTGCAAAACTAAAAACCACTAAAAATTTTAAAATTAAAAAAATAAAAAATTAGAAAAAAAGTATTAAAAAAATTTAAAAGATAAAAAATCAGAAAAACCAAGGATAGTTATCCTTTGAGATTTATGTTTTCTCTTAATTGATTTTCAATTATTTGAATAACTCTCGAGATTTGTAGCCTCCCTGAGTTCGACCCTGTCCGCTATACAGGTTAATAGGTAGCAAAAATAAAAAAAATGTTTGTTTGAGCTGGGATTTTTGGGGATAGCAACAACATTTTTTATCATTAATTTTCGATCCTCGAGAAAACCGTAGTCAACACATATATACGAACACATCCAACATGCATCGCTAAAATGTCATGGGAGCATTCCATAACCCATACGACTTTCTGTGGAAGGTGTAGGTCCCAAATAGACAAGTTAAGGTTGTTTTCTCTTCATCTTCAGGAGCTATGGAAACTTGGTTGTAACCAGAGTAACCATCCAAGAAATAGAAATACTCTTTCGCGGCCAATCACTCAACGATTTGGTCTATGAAGGGGAGCGAGAAGTGGCCCTTCTTGGTCTCTAGATTCAGGCATTTGTAGTCTACACCGACGCGCCAAGATGTTGGTACTCTAGTTGCGATCTCCTCCCCATGGTCATTCTTGACCATGGTAACCCCTGGTTTCTTTGTTACGGCATGTAAGGGACTCACCCATTTGGAGTCGAAGATGGGATATATGAATCCCACATCACACCATTTCATGATTTCATTCATCATAACCTCCTGGAGATTTGGTTTTAATCTTTGTTGGAATTCTCGGGAAGGCTTGTTGTCCTCTTCAAGATATATGTGATGCAAGCACAATGAGGGGTTGATCCCATGGAAATCTGAGATTTTCCAGCCTATCACCATGCGATTTCTTTCTAGAACCTTGAGCAGACAAGATTCTTGTTCCTCGATCAGTGAATTGATAATCACAGGGAACATGTTCTGCATGCCTGCAAAGAAGGCACACTTCATATTTGCTGGAAGTGGCTTGAGCTCAGGTGGGGTATGATTCAGTTCAGTGGTGACTTTAGCTATTGTGCATGGTGATGGTGTTGGATCTTTCAACTGAATGTTGTCCACCATTGGCATTGAGTACCATGCATTCAATATTTCACATAATTCTTCTATCACAGAATCTTGTTCATAGAAGTTTTCAATGATCGCCTCTTACTCTTCCAAGTAAAGGTAGCCATAGATGCATTCATTAGACAATTCATCAAAATTTCATCATCAAGGACATTTGGGAACTCAACTGTGCTATCCACTAGTTCTTCTTTGGAGAGGAACTCATGGGTTTCAATATCATCCATAAATTGATTTATATCGTGGATTTCAACAAGAAAGTCACAGTCTTCTGTTCACTGCTCTGTTGGCTTACTCTCATCAGATGAATATACTGAAGGTTTCGACACTTGGATTGTCTCAATAGGCACCTTGTCGCTTCTAGAACGGAGGGTGATTTGCCTGATACTATAGTCCACTACCGCTTCTATTGTTCGAAGGAATGACCATCCAAGGATTATCGAGGTATGAAGCAAAGGGGCGAATGTGTCCATGTCCAGTACTATGAAGTCTATAGGGAATTGTATTCCTTGAATGGTGACAATGACATCCTCTAGAATGCCCCGAGGCCGCTTGATGGATGTGTCCGTGAATTGCATAATCATTCTAGTAGACTTGGGCGGTCTCAACCCAAATTCTTTGAGTAGTAAAGTAGGCATCAAGTTGATTGACGATCCACTATCGAGTAGAGTTTGATCCCATCTGATTAGAGGAGCTTCCATGTCCTTCTTGGTCGGAAGATTGCTGATTGCATTTACTGTAGTCGCGGTCAGAATATACTTCACATTTCTTTCTCTTGCATGAAGCATCTATCTTTTTAAAGTACATGCTTCTTTCAGAGCTTTCTTAATGTTAGGCGTGTACTTGATGGCTTTAATCAAAGGCATTTCAAGCACAAGATTCTGAATAATCTCAACAACATAGGGTTTAAAAAAAGACAACTTTCAAGTTTTTATTTTTTTTGATTTTCGCAAAGCGTCCGGAAACGGAATATTTACAGAAACAAAAGCAACAATAGAAATAGTATTCTTATTTACGTCAAAATCTGTTCCTGCATCAGGCTGTACAAATGGATGACTGAAATGAGCAGGGCCATCCAAGAAAAGTGGGCATCCAAAATCCGCAGGCGGGGCTCCATCGGTTGGTGCTGGATCAACTGCAGGTGTGGTCTCCTCCAATGTTGGCTAGGTGTTGCTCTGGCTGCTGCTGCTGTCTTTTTGGCATTTTTTTATTTTTTGATGTTTTTGTGCTTCCCCTCCATCTTCTTCTTCCTCACCCAACCCAGATGCTGGATCGATTGATGAAGAAGATGACGATTCATCTGGTGAAGCTTTATTTTTCCCCTTCATGGCGGTAGTCGGCTACATGGTCCTACCGCTCCAGAGAGTAACATCGTTATATACAAACAAATCATTCACATCTGACACTGTTGGACCAATAGAACATTACAGACTACATGTTCTTTCTTCCTAAAACTATTGGGGTTGGCCTCCACCTGTGCTAGAATGGAGGTCTTTGTGGTGTTAAGGTCATCAAGTTTCTAGCTCATCTCTACTAGGCTTTTCACTAGCTGAGCCAGACAATCCATGATAGGGTTCACATTAGCAGCCTTGGATGGTTCAACATGCTGGCCACGTTGATACTGGGAATGGTGTGGAGGCTGCGAGTGGGAATACTGATTTTGGTAGTGAGGAGAAGGGTGATGATGCTGGTAATGCGGGGGAGGTTGGTTCTAATATGTAAAAATTGAGTACTGCTAATTTTCCTGGCATGGACAATATTGCGGTTGCTAGTATTGATTCTGTCTCCAATTACCATGGAATGGCGGAGACTAGTGGTGACACTGAGGCTGAGGGTTTTGAACAAGTCTCCCTCATTGTTGCTGAGGGTACTAGCGATTGCCTGATTGCTGGCCCTGTTGAGGACTACCTGGATGGGCCTGTTGTGCATCATTTGTCCATACGTTATTCACCTCTTGAATACGAGGTGGAGGGAACACGGATCCTGCATGGGTTGGGCCTCAGGCTGGTAGACTACCAGCTATTGTTGTGGCTGCTATGGAGATACCAGCTCGGATGACTGTACATAATACACATGCTGGACCACTAGCCGGGGTTGACCCTGTTGAGGAAGATGTGGCGATGCTTGTTCCTTCAACTCAACGTGAGTGGCGGTCGATGCAGACATGCAATTGCAAGAGCTGATCGTACTGACCAGCAGCTCCAGCTGCTTGGTAATCTTGTCCAACTTGTCCAGATTCTGTGTCCTCTATTCAATCACAACAAGTTTCTCGAGGTCCTATGATTGTTTCTCTATGATATCAACCTTAGACAGGTGTCTCCCTATGACGCTCAAGTTGGAGCTCTTGTCCCTATCCGGCTCCTTAGAAGATGCCATATGAACTGGCCTCTAGAGTATATGGGATCAGCGGTGATATACGCGGGGTGATGACAAGGCAGCCTCTCCTTCATCCATCTCCTCGAAGATCTGCCATATGATGTCCTCATCCTTGTTGAAATGTGAGCCACCACAAGCAACATCCATGAGCTTCTGACTCTCAACTGTTAGTCTCCCCAAAAAATGCTGGACCAAGCTGGTCTTAGAAATGTCATGTTTTCATAAGAATTGCATTTTAGCACTAATTTCTGCACAAAATAAGAAGCCAAAAATCCAAGCCAAAATTGATCTGTAAATAGCCTAACTTCCCAGATTTTTAACTCATCCATGCTAACTCTGAATAACACAAAACCACCTCCACTGTGTACATATCACTAACAAGAATAAATGAAAAATACAAAAAATAACTAACTCAATTAAGTGGACCAAAAACCCAAACCCTAGTTTCAGGATTTCCAGACTAAAAACATCATATCTTCCCCATCCAGTGTCTGTTTTAATCCTACTCACTTTTGAACTAATGTACATTCAATTACCTTCAAAACAAGACCAAGTTCAAGTGAATCGGAGCTCGTATGAGAAAATTGGGTTTTGGGCCTCTTCTGTACATTGTGTATTTTAGCGGTTTTTGACCTGATATTTTATGTACATATTTTCTTAATTAATAAAAATACAAAAAAATTAGATTAAGGTGTCTTTGTTTATATTTGTTTTTCCATATTTGTTTCCGGATTTTTTGTCTGGTTTAAAAATAAACAAAAATACAAAACCCAAAAATCTAGGTATTCTATGTACATGGGATACCCCAAAAAAAACTTTGTGCATTTGATCGATTTTCGTCTTGATGTCTTCATGAAAGTTGTAGATCTCATCGAGACGAGCATTTTTTGTGAAGGAATGTTTTCGATCCGAGGTCATTTGCTATTTATTTTGCATTTTACAACATATTTCTTTTTCGAATTTTCTGGTGCTGACACTTGGCATCCCCTGGGGCCGCCACATGTCAGCCACTTTTGGCCTTTTTATAATTCAATTTTATTAAAAAAAATTAAAAGCCACCGCACGTGCGTCGCACGTGCCTCCCAAGCACGTGCTTCGCACGTGCCCCACGCCCTTTAAGTCCCAGCTCGCCACGTGGAGCCCTTCTGGCCGCCCGATCTCAGCCGATCGGACGACGAAAGCTCGTCTCCTTCCCCCTCCCCCTCCCTCGTATAGAAACCCCCGCCGTCCCCCTCCCTTGATCTCTGCCGCAAATCTCGCACCGGCCGCTCCGCGATTCCTCCCTGTGATCTCCGCCAACCGACTCCGCGATTTCACCCGCATATCTCGCAACTTACTTCCATGTCCGGCCACCTCCCTCATCCTACAAAACGCCCGTCGCTGCCCTCGTTCTACCCCATCCGCCGATTGCACCCTAGGGCCCTTTGAGGCGGTGACAACGCTCCGACCTCCCCTTCTTCGGCGAGATTCGAGGGTCGATTGACCCTCGTCGCAGCCCACGGCCAAGCCCGACCTCCGCCGTTCTACCACTGCTCCGGTGTTCGTCACCGTCGAGCCCCGATCGACAACACCGCCACTACGCCACCATCTTCTCCGACTCGCTATGCTCCTACTTCAACTTCAGCAACACCTTTGTCTCCGACATTTTCCATCACGCCAGGAGCTTTGCCAGCCCTCAACAACACTGGCCTTCCTTCGCCTCGACCCTCCCGCTCCAGGAGGACAATAAAAGCACTACACTCGACGCTCCTCTCTACCAGCTCCACCAGGACGAACTTCAGGAGCTCGCCAGCCCCCTCCGCCTTGGCCGGCTCGCCTCGGCTGTCAACCACTGCCACCAGCCGTCGGGTCTCACGCCCGAGGCCCCTACCTCACGTGCATGGAACGTGGTGGGGGAATGTCAGCGCCTGCATCATCCCCCGGGTCACGTGCTCCGCACGTGACCGCGGGGTAAATTGCATAAAACCCCCAAGAGGTCTACCTATTTGCCTTTCAATCCAGCCATCCAAGGAGCACGTGCGCCGCACGTGCTCCCTTGGAAAAATTGCAGAGGCATCTCCTAGGAGATTGGTAATTACAACTAGGTCCCCCCTGCATATTTTATTTATATTTATTGCATCTGTACCCTTGTCTTTATCCTACATTTTAGACCTCTACATGACATTATTTTATTTATTCAAAAATATCATTGTGTTTCTCATTTAATTCTCTACAGTCTGACATATCGTGGATATTTTTGTGATTGATGGTTAATTACTAATTAATTATTCTGTGGAAAATTACATAATTTGCCCATTCTGTGCTCTAAAATTCATATTTAATTAACCTTTGCTCTAAAAATTCCCGAAAAATCATATATTGTAGAATTAATTGTGCTTGACATCGTGCACAAAAAGAATCACATTTGCATGCATAATTTTTCCTGTAAAAATCATTTTGCACATTTCAGTGTTTGATTTTTAATAGGTATTGAAACTAGTATTTTCGAGGTTTAGGATTTTTCAGAGGTCCGTTACCTAGTAATAGATCTTAGATAATTTTATTCCTTGAAAATAATTAGGTTTAATATTTATTATAATTAAATATTAAAATTTATTTGTTTTACATTTAAAAATTTATAAAAAATTCATATTGCATCCAAAAATTCCAAAAAAAATATATTGCATTCATTTCATCATATTTTGCATCGTGGCCAAGTTTCATATTTTTCGAACATCGTTCGATTGACTTTTACTTTTTAGTCCCTAAAATAGGCTGAAATTGCATTTCACATCTTTAATTGCATAAAAAATAACAAAAAAAGTCCGCCTCGAAAACCGTGAACGAATTTTGATAGACATAATTCTAGGTTGTTCCTTTGCCTCCTTGTGTTCAACCTTGGGACTTGCCCAAGTAAAATAAAAATAAAACCACTAGATAAAAAATTGATTAAATTATTTTGTGGTTATTTCTTAACCGATTCCGATTGCCGCCTACAACGCATGAAACGACACATTAATTTTACGCACGATAGATAAATAAACATCATCTTTTACACGCGATACATAGGACTCGTCAGATGGCGCCATTGCTATGGAGGAAAACGACTTAGTTTTGTGTTTTGAAATTTCTCGATCGATTTTCCGCATTCGGGTAGTCTGACCCCCGAATTTCTCATTGTAAATTCCATTTTTTCCTGCATTTATTTTATTTTCAGAATTTATTTCTCTTATTTTATTTTTCGATTTATTTTTGAGTAACTCTCTTACATTCTCTCTCTTATTTTTCTTGCGAGGTACCCAACGTACTTGGAGCGTTTTTTTAAGAAACCGAAGCATCTTCACCGACACCCGAAAAAGCCGCAATTAATTTAAGATCGAGTCGAGTCGTGAGAGAGCGTAGAGTCTAGGTTTTTATTTCTGCAATTTTAGTTCTGTAATTAATTGCTCATTTACAGCAGTGTTCGTTTGGACTCTCGCATATGTGAAAAGACTCTGAACTTTTCTGTGGTGTGTCGTGGCATGTTTCACTCTCCGGTGAGGGTGGGGCCCGACTTGAGTGGCGATTAGGATAGACCTGCACATACGGCTCTTAGAGCATTTATATTTTTGATTGTGCTCGTAGGATCTAAGGCCACACTGCACTTTAATTGAGACGCACATTAGATCGTTCAACTTAGCCAAATTTAACTCATTTCTTCCCCGCTAATAGAACTTTTTGATTAAGTGTGGTTTTTTCATCGGCTTGCATTTCATATAGAGTAATTTTTCAATTCTTGTATTGCATCCCACATGGAGATTGCGAGGATTCACTGTAAGTCTTCAAACTGAGCATACATCATTGTTTTCACATGCATCAGCTTTTTCTTGAACTCCTCCCTCTTGGTTTTGTCACATAAATTTTAAAGGAAATTGGGACTGGACGATAGACATGTATTTCTGCTCACTTAATTCTTCAGTGATCACCAAATTAAAATTGGGACTGCTAAATATAGCCGATCAAAACAACACATAAAATCAAGAATTTCTGCAGGAGAGCAAACCTGACCTTGGATGCTTTTATTTTTCTGAGTGAGCGAGAGACGACACTTAAGGCTAGAGCCCAAAACCGGATTTTCATATTGACCACTGATTCTACCAAAAACGATTAGCTACTTCTCAGTGAGGATCTACGGGTAGCCAGTAAACGGTCTGGATTTCCTTAGCAGAGTGGGTGGTTTAGAGGACACTGCGTAAGGCTCCGTCCTCAAGTAACGGGTAGCCGTTCTACGGTCCGTACTTACTCCCATACTGGCTGAAAGTAGGTGCAACTAATCGTAAGAATTCGAGACAGTCATTACAAAAATTTAGGCACCTAACAGCTCCCTAAATTTTTTTCCAAGATTTATTTATCACCAACTAAAATTGAAAAGATAATAGCCGAACTCTTACGACTTCATTATGTGTGTTGGTGAACTTGGGGTTTGATTTGTGTTTGCATTGGTGTGCGTGAACTGATATCGAAGATCAATAGCCGCACATTTGATAATATTTCTTTTGACTATCCCATGCAATCATCTCTCTTCTTTTCTTGATCTCATCATGGAACTTTTTCCAGATCATAAAAATCAATTCGTCTCAAATAAACCCAATCCATCATTCCTTTCATCTCTTTCAAAAATGGCCGAACAATTATCCGAGAGTCCATCAGTGCTATACTATGAAAATGAATTTGTTTCAGTTAGACCCAAAACACCGCCTCCAACTTCAACAAGAGGCTCTCAACCACCAACGCTCTCTGCTAATCCGATCTGTTTCATGAATGACAACCCTTTGTATTCGGACCAGACAAAGCAACAACCGTTGAGGTCTCCACTTCTTCATACATCAATCCACTCTACTCTGATCATACAATTCATCCTTCATATTCGGTAAATATCAATCCATCATTAACGGGAGATGATAACTACATGATCGAATTGAACACTTCTTCACCTCTTCTATCGATCCTACCCTGGAACACCAATGATCAACCATCATCTTGGATTGACTATAACAACCCCCTCTTCAGACATGATATTCATACAAAGGATTGGACTGACCACATAGAAACACATGTATGCCGACTTCACAATATCAAGGTCCGACCACTCATGATCAAAGAATCGAACTCGCGACCTCTTGCATACCTGGACCATATCAAAGGATTGAACTCGACTCGGACCAACTCCACATACCTGGACCATATGAGCAGTCGCCTTCCATAATTATTGAGGAGATATTTTCAGAAAACAATGATCATATATTGGACATTTCAAGAGACTCCTCTCCTAGCACATATAGGAAAATGGAAGAGAAAATTATTGAATCTCAATTACAAAAACACACCCCGACTGCTCCCACGATTGGTCATGAAAAACATTTGGAGGATATTTTGAGGATGAATAAGAAATTTGATTTAATGGAGGATAGATTTCGAGAATTTGCCGATCGATTAATTTCAATCTCTGTAGCTCGGATATAAAAATGAATGAGGAAATGAATGGATCTAAGATTGAAAATTTTGAGGATATTTAGGAATCTGGGGACGATTCTGATAGTGTCACTTCTGCATATTATTTCCCTAGAAATGACTATGCCTCTGACGCCCACTCTGAACATCAGAATCCCTGCTCATCTGAGGAGTACATCACATCACCACACCACACTGAAAATACCAAAAAAATGGAATATTCGAAAATCACAAAAAATTGAAAATCTTGAAAAATTCGTAAAAATTGAAACTGAAGAAGATCTGAAGAATTTGGATCCTGCTGTACGGGAAGCATCGGAAAAGAAACTGATTTTTGAACTTCCCTTTTTACAGGCCATTGAACACTTCCCCGACCTTAAAGGATTTGTAATGGACAAATTAACTATGAAAAAGTCGGGCAGGATACAGACAAAAACTGAAAGACACATCTTGTCAATGGCCTCCTCCTTGGTGTTGAGGAGGAAAACCAAGAGCCGCATAGTGAAGAGGTTGCCCAGATTTGACTGCATAATCAAAGACAAAATTTTCACCCATGCCCAGATTGATGAATATTCACCAATCAATATCCTCCCGACCTCTGTATTCACAAACTCAAACTCGGACCGATCTGGAAAATACGAGAGATTGTTCAATTGGCTGACCGATTGATAAAGTGACTGAGAGGAATCATTTCTGTCATCATGACATTTCAAGGTGCTTCGCTCAAGGTAGAATTCACGATCATTGATATTGAGCATCAAGGAGAATTCACCCAGTATCCAATTATTCTTGGAAAGCCATTCTTAGCATTGGCTAAGGCAATTATTGATTGTGAGACTCCGGAAATCAATTTCAAAGCATTGGAAGCACTTAGATCTGACCCTGTCTTTAAGGAACCACGATTTTCTGAGGCAACCCACGAAGTCCTCGACAACCGTAACCATGAAGCGGTAGAAGAGCCCTACCCCGCTGCTACACCTGAGATAGCGGTTGTTGATGAGATTATTGGTTTAGAGAATCTCCCCCCTGCTCCGTTCCCAACCGCTCTTACCATGGAGAATCAAGTACATGAATCATATGATCCGGAGACTTATGCATGGGCACACCCTGGGTCGTCCTATTCTGACTACCTTGACCACATCAATACAACACGGGAATGCTCTAACATCAAATCAATTGACATCGAACATGCAGGGACTCTCCCCAGTATATCAATTCCCGTGGATCTCAAAATAGACAAATCCTTCTACTACGATCCTGAGACATATGCATGGTTGCGCCCTGGAGAAACCTTCTCTGATTACCTTGACCAAATCATCCCAAATCGAGAGCGCACCAACATTCAGAAGACCAAGAACAAACACGCAGGACGGAAACCGACCAAGGAGAAGAACTCTAATGGTTATTCATCTGGATACTCAAGTGAACCGACACATTCATGAAACAAGAAAAAGAAAGTCACCTTTGACCTTTCGGAAGAGGAATCAACCGATGATCCCTCATCAGGTCCGGAAAAGGTAATCTACATGAGTGAAGTGTGTTCGGCAGCTCTAAAGCCATATCTTCGCAAGGATCCAAAATTCAACTCTCGTTGGACAACTCCTGTTCCTAACTATTATTCATCCAAAGCTGATGCTTCTACCCTTTACAAGTACACTGGAATTATTTCATATGAGTTGACTGATACCAGTGCTTCTGAGTATTTATCTGAGGACAAAACACTTGATCTCAAGAAAGAACGAATCCTGAGGAAATATTTGAGGAAACAAAAAGATCAAAATATCTGGAGTGTGTCCACTTTCAAGTACTATTCCTCTGAGGATAATTCTGATGATGGATACCTTTCATCTGACTCAAATACTTCATTAATTATCCATCTGATTTTTCTGAGGATGACACTGATCATAGTTGGGAATCATATGCTTCATCTCCATCTCGTTATACCGATTTCCCATCACAGGCTCACAAAAAGATCAGCCAAAAACCACCTTAATCATAGTCTACCCACCTTCCCTCCTGACCACATCGGTCTCCTTGTATAGCTTCTTCTACTTAGGACAAGGCCTAAGTATAGGGGGGACCGATGCCATCTGTATATACCATTTTCCCACATCACACTCCTTCTCCCGATTGCTCCACTTCTGCCCTTCTTCTATACTTAGGCTGACCAAAGCCTAAGTATAGGGGGAACCGACGCCCACCTGTATATACTCTCCTCATTCACATACCCCGACCACTTCATTTTTCCGCTCTTCTTCTATACTTAGACCGTTCACAGCCTAAGTATAGGGGGGCAGTTCTGTAAATCTTGTTCTTTATCTTTTCCTTTTTCTTTTTTCACTCTCTTACGCTTAGCCCGAGCTATGTCTTCTTTACGCTTCTTGTGCTTTGAGGACACAACACTCGCTAAGTATAGGGGGTCTGTATATATTTTGTGTATATATTTTAGCCATATCTCGTACTTTTGCGTAAGTCTATATGTATTTACGGGATGGGTTATTAATTTAAAAAAAAAGTCCAAAACAAAACAAAAAAAAGTTTCGCCACTAACTGTGAACAACCTAAAATTTTTGAAAATGGCTTCTTATTCATTTTTGCATAAAAAAATCCTTTGCATAAAAAAATCAAAAAAATCAAAAAAATGTGTCTGCATTTCACACACACGCACTTCATCCCGCATCACATCCATTAGCATGGAAAGTCATTGGGTTCTGACCCGAGTTATGAGCCGAAACCGAGAGTGGTCTGGACTTGACCTTAATCCACCTAATTTTCAGAGGAACTTCACCGAGAAATAGGATTTTAGAAACTTCAGGTCTTTGACTTAATTCTTTGAGTTCCACATGACAATGTGCAGCATTTGACTCTTAGTGTCTAACCTGGTCTCTTCATTCTTGGTACAACTCTGGAATAGGGAATTAATTTGTACTCTCGCACTATGCACTTAGCTCAACTCAGACGGGATGTTGGAAGACTGTGTGAGTTTCTTTTCTGGTAGCGTGGAAATCTAAAGACCGGAATACGGGTTGAAATAAAGCTTCGGAAAAGGGATGGATGACTGGGCACAATTTTTTCTAAGACCCCAAAAAATGTACGGAAACAAAAAGATTCTATATCCGTAGGGGCATAACAAGATCCAAGTAGAACCACCAAAAACTCCAATACAAAGAAGCATTCTACCAAATAAAATCTGACCAAAAAGGTCCAAGCTTCAAGAAAACCTGCAGATCTTGGTGGAGACTCGGCTACACTGGCCATCTTCACAAGGAGAGGTGACTACACTGGCCACCCTCCAGTTCTTTTCTCCTTCTTCTAACTTCTCCCCTAATTCGATTGTGAACACAACGCGACATACCTTAGAAGGAAATACCTGACTCCCCGAGGACGAGTTCCTGGAGAGGAGCATGGTAGTGCGACATTCTGGATGGGAAGAGCTAAAACCTTTCACACACATGAGTCGATTGTTCAATGTTCATAGGGTATACTTTGGGAAGAGGATTGATCTAAGATGACTTCTGAGCCGAAACTGTAGCAATGATGTGTAGAACTTGAGGGCTGTTGATTTTAAAATTCTAAGTCTCACAGAAGTTCCGCCACACTAATAATCTAAAGGTCGAGTCTAGTTTCATTTTCACCTTCAGCTCATGGTCTTGGTATGGAACCCAATCTCATTTCACCTCAGGGCATTTCTTTTTGATGCTCAGGGACGAGCATGGTTTAAGTATAGGGGGATGATGAATCTTGGATTCATCACTCTAAATCTCATTTATTAAGCTCAAATCCCTCAAAATCAACAACATTTCTTCATTTATTCTGCATAAATAGCATTCCGGCATGCTTTCATAAGAATTGCATTTTAGCACTAATTTCTGCACAAAATAAGAAGCCAAAAATCCAAGCCAATATTGACTTGTAAATAGCCCAACTTCCCATATTTTTAACTCATCCATGCTAACTCCGAATGACACAAAATCACCTCCACTGTATACATATCACTAACAAGAATAAATGAAAAATAAAAAAAAATAACTAACTCAAATAAATGGACCAAAAACCAAACCCTAGTTTCTGGATTTCTAGACTAAAAACCTCATATCTTCCCCATCTAGTGTCAATTTTAATCCTACTCACTTTTGAACTAATATACATTCGATTACCTTCAAAACAAGACCAAGTTCAAGTGAATCGGAGCTCGTATGAGTAAGTTGGGTTTTGGGCCTCTTTTGTTCATTGTGTATTTTAGCGGTTTTTGACCTGATATTTTATGTACATATTTTCTTAATTAATAAGAATCCAAAAAAATTCGATTAAGGTGTCTTTATTTATCTTTATTTTTTCCATATTTTTTCTGGATTTTTTATCTGGATTAAAAATGACAAAAAATACAAAACCCAAAAATCCAGGTATTCTATGTACATGGGATACCAAAAAAACACTTTGTGCACTTGATCGATTTTGGTATTTATGTCTTCATGAAAGTTGTAGATCTCATCGAGATGAGCATTTTTTGTGAAGAAACTTTTTCAATCTGAGGTCGTTTGCTATTTATCTTGCATTTTACAAAATATTTCTTTTTCAAATTTTCTGGTGCTGACACGTGGCAGGCCCTAGGGCCGCCACGTGTCAGCCACTTTTGGCCTTTTTATAATTCATTTTTATTAAAAAAATTAAAAGCCACCGCACGTACATCGCACGTGCCTCCCAGGCTTGTGCTCCGCACGTGCTCCGCGCCCTTTAAGTCCCAGCTCGCCATGTGGAGCCCTTCTGGCCGCCCGATCTCGGCCGATTGGATGGCCAGGGCTCGTCTCCTTCCTCCCCCCGTGTAGGAACCGCCGTCGCCCCCCCTCCCGTGATCTCTGCCACAAATCTCGCGCCGGCCGCTCCACGATTCCTCCCCGTGATCTCCGCCAACTGACTTCGCGATTCACCTGCATATCTCACAACTTACTTCCATGTCCGGCCACCTCCCTTATCCTATAAAACGTCCATTGCCGCCCTCGTTCTACCCCATCCGCCGATTGCACCCTAGGGGCCCTTCGAGGCGGTGACAGCGCTCCGACCTCCCCTTCTCCGGTGAGATCCGAGGGTCGATTGACCCTCGTTGCAGCCTACGACGAAGCCCAACCTCCGCTGTTCTGCCACTGCTCCGGTGTTCGTCACCATCGAGCCCCGATCGATAACAACACCACTACGCCACCATCTTCTCCGACTCGCTACGCTCCACCTTCGACTTCAGTAACACATTCGTCTCCGACATTTTCCATCAATCTAGAAGCTTCGCCGACCCTCTACAGCACCGACCTTCCTCCGCTTCAACCCTCCCACTCCAGGAGGACCATAGGAGCACCACCCTCGACGCTCCTCTCTACCAAGTCCACCAGGATGAACTTCAGGAGCTCGCCAACCCCCTCCGCCTTGGTCGGCCCGCCTCGGCTGTCAACTACCGCCACCTATCGCCGGGTCTCACGCCCGAGGACCCCGCCTCACGTGCGTGGCACATGGCGGGGGAACGTCAGCGCCTGCATCATCCCTCGGGTCACGTGCTCCGTACGTGACCATGGGGTAAATTGCATAAAACCCCCAGGAGGTCCACCTATTTTCCTTTCAGTCCAGCCATCCAAGCAACATGTGCGCTGCACGTGCTCCCTTGGAAAAATTGCAGAGGTGTCTCCCAGGATATTGGTAATTACAACTAGGTCCCCCCTGCATATTTTATTCATATTTATTGCATCTGTACCCATGTCTTTATCCTTCATTTTAGACCTCTACATGACATTGTTTTATTTATCCAAAAATAGCATTGTGTTTCTCATTTAATTCTCTACAATCTAACATATTGTGGATATTTTTGTGACTGATGATTAATTAAAAATTAATTGTTCTGTGGAAAATTACATAATTTGCACATTTTGTGCTCTAAAATTCATATTTGATTAACCGTTGCTCTAAAAATTCTGAAAAATCACATATTGTAGAATTAATTGTGCTTGACTTCATGCCCAAAAAGAATTGCATTTGCATGTATAATTTGTCCTGTAAAAATCATTTTGCATATTTCAGTGTTTGATTTTTAGTAGGTATTGAAACTAGTATTTTTGAGGTTTAGGATTTTTCTGAGTTCTGTTACCTAGTAATAGATCTTAGATAATTTCATTCCTTGAAAATAATTAGGTTTAATATTTATTATAATTAAATATTGAAATTCATTTGGTCTGCATTTAAAATTTTTTGCATCAAAAAATTCCAAAAAAGTTATATTGCATTCATTTCATCATATTTTGTATCATGGCCAAGTTTCATATTTTTCAGACATCGTTTGATTGACTTTTACTTTTTAGTCCCTAAAATAGGCGAAATTGCATTTCGCATCTTTAACTGCATAAAAAATAACAAAAAAAGACCGCCTCAAAAACTGTGAATGAATTTTGATAGACATAATTCTAGGTTGTTCCTTTGCCTCCTTGTGTTCGACCTTGGGACTTGCCCAAGTAAAATAAACATAAAACCACTAGATTAAAAATTGATTAAATTATGTTGTGGTTATTTCTTGACCGATCCCGATTGCCGTCTACAACGCACGAAACGACACATTAATTTTACACACGACAGATAAATAAACACCATCTTTTACACGCGATACATCGGACTCGTCACGGACACACATCTGGTTAAGTCACCCAAGGGGATAACCTTTGTGCAAAAAGGCGTACTTAAGCTCTTCCCATGTTGTGACGAACTTCCCCAAGTGGTTGATCTAATAAAGGGCTTTGTCTTGGAGACTGAATGAGAATGTCGTCATATTGACTACTCCTAACTATATGTTAGGGTAGTGCATTGTATCACAGATGCGCCCGAATTGCTGCAGGTGGATATATGGCTCTTGATTTGCATTGCCATGGAAGCTTTGTTGGAGTGCCAAGAGTTAAGGATTTAATTCAAAATGGGAGTAGATCATTGGGATTTGGATCCACTCAGTAACTTGCCTGGCTCCAGGGTCGGCTTGGGCCTCTCCATTCGAGCTTCTTCTATAGGGCATGCACGACCTCCACCTACTCTTCCTTCTTTTTCTCTTCCTTCTCCTTCTTCTAGGTTGTCTTTCCTCATCCTCAGATCATTGAGCATGTCCTGGAAGGTGACCTGGACCAATGCATGGTTAGTGTGCTGCTGCTGTATCGCTTGAATGGAGGCGAGAAGCTGGGTATTCATGACATTTTGGTCTGGTTGGCCCTCCTTTGGCTGTGGCTATGGCTGTGGTGGGTGCTGAAGTCCCTTGCCTTTTCCTCTAGGAGCCATCTCTTTCTCTGAATCTGTATTTTATAAAATCTCTAGCTTCACATAGGGCTCATGATCTGCACATGGACTGATGCCCCGATCAGTACAGATGTAAGCGCCATATGGAATAAATCATTCTGTGTTATTGTCAACACAAAATTTCATTAAGGATGGCAAAGTGTAAGGAGTGAAATCAATAACCATCAAAATGGGCAGAGTTTGGAACAAGTGTGATCCCCAATTATTGAAGAAGGTGAGTAGTCTGGAGATCAGTTCGCGAAGTCCGAACTAGGTTCTCGTGAATCGCCCTGAATTATTTGGGAAGGCAAGCGCACGAAATCAATGTTGGTGTCAGTGGAGTCCCGACTAAGCCATCCGTGAGTCTCCATCTCGAAGGTGAAGAGGAAGATCAAGTTGGATGAAAGATACGATGGTCAACGAGAATCGAAAGGAATGTAAAACAGTAGAAGGCTCAAAAGTGAGTGGGGGCAAGTGGAGAGTAAAACAAAGGAAAGCAAAAATGGGAAAAGTGTGCGAGACTGATCTTTGGACTTAACTAAAATCAAACAAACACCAAACAATTGCGGGTTAACCAACTCAACACAGGTGAAGCCATAAGAGTTTGGCTATTTTTATATTTTCATTTTTATTTTTGGTTTTACAGGCAATATCTTATAACAAGTTCTTATGAGCACTTACCCTATAGAGTGCATGTACTACCAGGCAAGTGCCTTGTACTTCTTCCACCGCCTTTTAACCTGGGATCTGTGCACTGAAAGGTCTCTGATCTCGTGTCTGGGGCTACTCAGGCAAAGAATAAGAGAGGAAGCCAATAGGCAAAACCAATACTTCAGACCTCGCTCGCAACGGAATCACTCGTGAGTGTGCAAGGACCTACGCATACGCAAACCGATGAGACATACACACTCGTAAGGGCATGGTCTACGCTCAGTACTTCTTACCAAGTCGGATGCTCCACACAAGGCGAGAACACCGTGCTCGACAAGGGTCTGCTCGATCACATACGATAGAATCACTAATACTTCGTCATCCCAAGTGATAATAAAAGTACCACAGATCGGGATTTGGGCTTCCTTATGGGTCATGCCTCACTCGGTCTGGAGTATACTTACAAACAATGAGGGCTTTATGAACTCAAAACAATGATGTCCATTACAAATATTTATTACGGTCAAAGTTTTATTAGTAGTCCCCTTGTTCTTTTTTGTATTTTTCCTTTAAGTCCAAAGTCATATAAACACAGGGGGGAGAGGACGGAAAAGCCGTGCAAGTCATCCTTAAGATGGAAATCTTAACTTAGTGACTAACGATGCATGTAGAGTTAGCATTACTTACAATGCTTCCTAGCTCTCTCCATGCTATGCAAAATAAAATATATAAACCTATGCTATATGTACGATATGCAAACTATAGAAATCACTCTAAATAGGAATTACTATTAAACGCGTAGAACCAGATGCTAAATGAGATCCAAAGTCCGATCTCGGAAGCTCATCGGTGCTCGCCACAACGGGCCTGCAAGCATTGTATAGAGCTTCTCTTGACGCTCGATCTCAAGCCTAAATAATCAACAATTAAATTTTAATAAGTCCAAATGTAAAGAATTATAGGATCATGCTTCTATTAGGTGTTTGGACCTAGTTTACCGTGCGAGAAATCCTAATGTCTAAGGGCTTATTCTACAAAACAAATGAAACAAAGGCATACAGCTCAAAACACGTGAAACAAAATAAAAAAAAGGCGATAAAACATGAAAAACCCAAGCGTGGCCCCCAGGTGAGCAGTCTCCCGGGCAATGGACCTCGTTGTGTGTGGCAGTGTCCAAATTATTACAAACTAATTTAAAAATAAAAGGACACACTCTCTCACAAAAAATGAAAATAAAAACTTAGGTTGGTATGGTCTTCTCCTTCTTCGTCCTCTCTCATGCTCTCTCCTGGTTGGCTCACAAGTAGAATGCCAACCTCTGCTCGTCTCAGGTGTGCCCACCTCCTAAGAAATATCCATCGCCAAGCGACCCCTTGCAAGAAAGATCAACAAGAAAAGTGGATTAGAACTGTCAAATAATTAACAAAATAAAGTAAGTAGAAAATAAAGGAAAATAATGTGCAACTATATATGCAAAATGTATTATGATCCGTTGCTCTCCAGAACGGTGCCATTTGAAATAGCCAAGGATTAATCCCAAGAGCGGTCTTGTGGTCCACACAAGCAGGACCAATAGTCGCTGTGTCAACCTCTCTTGAAGACCAATCGACTAAAGCAACAATCAACCCACAAATAATAATGAAGCAATAAAAGCAAGGGATGTGGATCAAAATTTATTACACCCTACGATGAATGTGTATAGTGGACAAGCAGGTAGGGGTCAAACTCAGGTAACACATGTGTAGCATGGTTATTTAGTATAAATAAATAAAATAGGTATAGATGTATATGGAATGCATACTATTCACTTAGGTTTTTGCGGGCTTTTGATTTATTATTTTTTAGTTAGATATATTTTTTAAAAGTTTATATATATTATTTTAAAATATTTATAAAATATTTATCATAGTAATGAATATTAAAACTTATATTTAACTATATATAAATATATAATACACTATAGGGTAATACAATTATAAATATAGGTAAAAATAATCAAAAATAGCAAAATAAAATGTTTTGTATTCTTTATAACTTTCTACTATTTTTGTGTTTTTTAGAGATTTTTGCCAATATATATATTTAAATTCAAAATTATCTCAAAACATGGATTAAATAAATAGGCCAATTGATTTGAATAATAAAAATAGCAAAAAGTGTCAAAATTTCTCAAAATCAATTTTAATATATAATAAATAATATAGAGAAAACTTAAAGACAAAATAATTCTTTTTGGGATTTTTGCTCTAGGGGTACTAAATACTATAATAAAAACCCACTATTTTTTAGGGAATTTTTAAACACGATTTTATATTTTTTGGATTTTTTTAAAGTAAACAGGGAACATCTGTGCACTATTTGATTTTTAATAAATAGGAAATCTGTTTGAAATGCAAAATAAAAACTATGGCATGAAAGAACACTACATCAGGCACATTATCCTATTTTTTATAATTTTTGGTGCACAAATGATATTTATAAAAAATAAGGAAACATGCACAAAAATAGTTGAACTAGCATTGGTGTATTTGCAATTAAAAAAAGTCAAGGGCTACAGTGCAAAATACCAAAACTTCACAGCCAATATTCTGATTTTTAATATTAAAATTTAATTACAAAAACAACATGGGTAAACATGTAATTTTCGCATGCACGTGGGCCGCCACATGTGGTGGATGACTAAACTGCAATATTTAAAACATCTAAGGGCTTACATGCAATTTACCCACTTTAAATGTCACAAAATATTTGCAAGACCTAGTCACTATTACAAAAATACAGAGGGGGCCTAAGAAATTTACCCACTTAACACTTCGGATATAGTCTCTATGAGCACACCACATGGATGATAGGGTGGCTCTAGACGAGTATCCCTTCGAATAAAATCAATGACCCATATTAGATTTGGGCCGCTATTCTTTATCGGATGGTCTGGAAGAGGTCAGAAAGAACTCCAAGGAACTGGACTCTAGCGTGATTGGATTCATCATTTTTCCTTGATCCGGTGGTGGATCGCTCCTCCGTCAAGCCCAACAGTACGTTGGGAGTTCTCCGTGTGTGATGGTAGGCTCCAAGGAAGGCAAGGGAGCTCGGGGTGCTTCGACGAAGTCGAAGTACCTGGAGCTGATCTAGGTTATCAGTAACATTCCAGATGCTCCTTTGGAATCACAAGCCTGTACCAATCAACTCCGAGGGATTAAGGGCTAATTCCTCGACTTAGGGGTTAGGCAAAAAGGTAGGCAGAATGGAACGAAGGTGGAGCTTCGACGTTGGGCAGCAGAGGGAACTCTGATCCCCAGATGCATGATGGATCTGGGTTGGATGAGGTGGGTATTCAATGGAGAAGATGAGGGGTAGTGAGATGGTGTGACGATCGAGGCGAGTTGACAGTCTGATGACGACGAATTAGGCCTGGAGGCTTAGCTCCAGGAATTGGGGATTTTCTACTTTACGACTAATGAAGCAATTAAACTAGAAATTGAAAGTACTAGACGATAAGGGGACTGAGTAGTTACCTAGGAATGACAAGAATGGGCCTCAATTTGGTCGGATGGACAAAGACGCATGAATTCGATGGCGGTTCACCGGAGGTGGTTGAATTCACATATTCTGCCGCTCCTCCTCATTGCAAAAGGCAGCTTCGCGTTGCTGTCACTAGGATGAAGCCCTAAGGCACACTCTGAGGGTTGAGAATAGCTAAAAAGGGATCAAAGGGGCGATGAGGGTTTATTTATAGACAAGGTTTTTGGTGAGATTCGAGGCTCGATTGCATGAGCAATCGAGGGGGTTGGTGAAGAAGAAAGGGTCGACGAGAAGGACGGATGTGGGAGGTGTGCAGGGGTGAGGATCTTGAGATTGAGGAAGTCAGGAAGAGTGAAAATAGGGAGAAGAAGGGCGCCCCATGAGTCTGATAGGGATAGCTTGGGTCAGACATACAATTGACCCAGGTTAACAGTCAGGGGTCCCTGGTTGGTCCACGTAGACCAACCGGGAAAAAGATAGACAAAAATTATTTATAAAATCAATAAACAATAATAGATGAATTTATTAATTTTAGGTTATAAATTAAAAAAAATATTTATTATTTTCTGTAGTATTTAATTTATATTTTTATTTATTTTTATGAGGTGTTTTATTACATGTTACTTTTTACAAGTATATATATGTATATTGACCTATGGTTTGTATATTTTATTTTTACTTTGTATTTTAAATTTTATTACTTTATGTACATAATTTATATATTTATAACTTATTTAAATATACACAAATATATTTTTAATATATTTTTCTGATATAATATGTACACTTAAATAAATTTGGGTATTATTTACATATGCATAAGTATAATATATTCATCTATGTATTCTTATATGCTAGTTTCTTTTAGCTTTTTTCTTTATGGTTTTATTTTATCCTATATGAACATATACTATAAAGAATATTTACATAATTATCAAAATATAAAGTAATAAAAATATAAAGAATGAATAAAATGAATATTTTATTCAGGTGTATTGTACAATAGGGGTCCAAAACCTAACTTTTGCATCTTAACTCTAAATTGAATGAAACCATTCATTAAATAGCTAATAAAAAGTTATATACAATTAAAGGTAATTTTAGTGCATTTTGATTTCATATGGAGGAGATACATGTCTGTGAAGTTGGGATTCTGCATTTTTATTCTGAGTGTAAAATGTATACTGTACATATTTTTATTTGTGACAAATTTTGTATTTTTCTATGTATTTTTATCTACAACTTTCATGTACAAAGTTTATTGATTTAATGTAAAAATAATAAAATAAATTCGGTCCCAAAAGTTAATTATGGGCATATATCTTTAGGGTTTTTAGACTGTTTGATTTGTACAATTTGCTACTCTATCTCTCCCTACTTTATTCCTTGTTCACTAAATACATTTGATGAGAGATCAAGACACACAAACCATAGGTTGTTGTCCTATTGTCTATTTAATTGGCATTCCCCATTATTATGAGGAAACTTGCACATTACAATCACAAAAATTATGTGTCCAACTGCAAGTACTACATCTTGATCATGGATCCAATTCATGATATTTCAATGGTTGTGACTGAGTATAGTTTTGAGTGGGTTCAATGAAGGTTATCTGAAATAAGATAATTTGCATAAATATATTTTACTTTAATTAATAATTTTATATAAAATTTGCCATGCCTTTTACTCTCTGAAGGTTCATTCCCTTATTCACTTTCAAAGCAAGAAACATATTTACCGATATATCTCTAGCAATATCTGGGATCTATTTTTTACCTTTGTTAAATCCAAATAATAAGAGAAACTACAACTTAGATAAAAAGAAGAGGGAGCTCATTCCACCTTACATGTCCAACTTGCATTTTCCAATTCCGTCTTTAACACCCAGACCCACCATCCCTAAGGTGATGTTGACCCATTGTTAATTGAACAAACCGTCAACATGAATAGAACTCGCCATGTGCAATCCACTATTGCCTCAATAGTATGGGGAATCAATATTAGGACACTGTGTATATGACCTTACTCTTTCAAGAAGCAAAGAGCCCGATCCATGTATGATTGTTTGTAGGAGTTACCACTTTGGATAGGCATCTACAACATACAACACATGGCGATGAAACTCTTCACCTTGACGAAAGACCATGAATGTCATTTATGTGATCCTCTATATCTTTTAAATTTTAATTAATCATTATGAATCATGTTCACATAATTAATTTTTCCAAGGGAATTACAACTCTATTTAAAATAGATTATTTATTGTAATTGTATCTAATTAATTTAATCATAATAAATCAATTTTCAATCCAACCAATCCAACCAACAAACAATTAAGGTTTGCTTGATATTGCGATATAGTATTAGCTCTCACAAGTACATATTATTCTTGAGTTTTAGTAATTAGAGTACAATTTGATTTACTCATATTACCTCTTCATCGAAATGGATCAAGCCATGTCAGATAGCTAATGCATAGAGAGGTTCCACTCCAAATGCTGCAGAGGGTGCCAATTAAGTAACCCATTAGCATATACACAACCTAGACAACATCACCATAATGACTCGAGAACAATAATCGTTAGATCATTGTACTTGTGGTTTTATCAATCATTCCTATGATAACGGACATTATACTATATAGTAATATGTCATAAATCTTGGGCATCTTAAAATAATTTTGATATCCTAAATTTTTAATTCATATCAAGAAAACATGTTTTGCATGTAAAAGTTGACCTACAACTATTGTGCGTTAAACTAGGGTCTTTTTCATGAAAAATTCATTCAATGGTGATTGATGTTTAATCAAGTATTTCCAAAATAAATATTAATCATCATTTTATCTTGACAAATCCATAATTTCCTTTGAATGATAAATATATCAAGAAGGTAATCTTGATGATCCAATCATCATCCGACCCATGTCCACTAAATATAGAATATCTAGAACAAATAGATTCAAAATCACACAAAATAAAATTGTGCGGTTTGTTGGTTTAGTTTTCTACTTAATTCAAGTAGTTATTTAACATTTCATGATGGAAAAGTGGTAACCAAAAATTAATTTCTTACAGATCTGTGAAGCAAACATAAAGTGATTGCCAGAACTTTTCGAATTTTAATTTATGCACATTTGGTGCCAACAATTAGCTATTATTTTGAGGACATATTTAGACATTATAAATACATTTTATTGTCTGAAAAAATAATCAAAAACATCAAATAAACAGTAGCTCTTCATTTTTGAAAAAAAAACAATTCTAAACATGCATTAATTGCAAAACGACGAGTCCCCGCGCAATGGAGATACAAAACCTAGTTCACCTAGGGTTTTGTATCACATACAAGACCTTCAACCAAGCCTTTGATACCACTTGAAGGCTAAGGTTTGGACCTTAGTGCATCACGGAAGCGTGTAGATCGCATCGAATACGATCTAGGGCAACTAGCCATACTAGTTGCAACATGAAACATAATTTAAAAATATTCTTAAATATTTTCATCAAGATCATAAACAAGTAACTAGGATTACCTCTTGGAGAGTGTTTGTGATCGCTAATATTAAAGTAAGAGATTCTCATATCTCAAGTTCGATCTGACGTAGAAGCACTTGTGGGCGTGTAGATGACACATGAAGTTCCCACAATCTTAGTTCATGATCCGAGGTTAGAATATATTAATTTTGTCTCATGAAATATAGATCCTTCTTCACGATCGAGGAGCATCAAAGAAGGAAGATATCCACAAGCAATCGATCTGGCATCACAACAATCTTGCGAAGACGTTAGGGTCCTCTCAAACAAAATGGTGGATGGCCACACCATTGAGAGAGAGAGAGAAGCTTGGACATGTATATGAGATTGAGATAGAGAGAGAGAGGGATTTATTGATCCTGTAATTGTATACTAGAAAAGGCTAGGGCTACCCTTCCGGTTATACTATATTGGATGGTGGAGATGTACTCCTAATTCAAATTAATGGTTGAGATTTTTTGTTGCAACTATTTGCTATAACAATTAATTAATTTCAAATACAATAAATATGTTTCTAGTAATCTTAACATATTTAATTTCAATTAAATCAACAGGATTCTCATAAATAAAATAGAACTAAAAAGTCATCTTCTATATAAGGGGGAAGGAGGAAACGTCCTTCCCTTTAAGAGAGTTGGACGTCCACGGTGGATTGGAGAGAGAAAAATAACTCTCCAATCATAATATAATGTAATATTATTACATTAAATATTTATTCATTATATAATTATCTACGAAATAATTTGCAAATTATTCCTGACAATTTGTAAACAAATAATTGATAATTATGAATCAAATTCAACCACCCAATATAAAATATAAATTGTATTTACAATTAATTGTCCAATGTGAATCAAATTCACATCAACATTAATTCGTAAACTCTATTGCAATTAAACCTCTCCAATATATTATAAATTACATTTATATTATTATTTTTATTATGGATAATGATATCCATATTTAATCATATCTTTGATAACTAAATCATATTTAATTATCTTAGATGTCAATTCTCATGCATCCAAATGATATGAATCATATTCATATTATTCATGATAATTAAATCACATTTTATTATCCATTCCCCATTGCTCAAATACATCATCAACAATTGAATTATTCTTGAACTCTTCCAAGAGTAATGTGCTTACTCCGCAGATACTTAGAGATAAGAATGGGGCATTTGTACATTCGACGTATAGTGACTTGGATTGAGACCATATCTCAAATCCAGATATTGGGAACTTCTAATAGATGTTTAATTAAATCAAAACATAAATCTAGTCTTCTCATTGCATTTGAATCATATTCAGATCAATGTTCGACATTTCGACTAAGATTGGTTTACTGATCTGCTGAGAGGAGTCACTAAAATCCAAATCTATTTCATCACTCTATCAGAATGGAAGTATCACCATTATACAATCATTTACGATCACATTACCCTCAAGTATTCCTAATACCCATACATCGTGCATACTAGAAGACTGATGAATCTGTGATTCATCACATCAAAAGTCAAAAATAGAGCCTTGTTCCCGAGAAAATAGAGGCATATTTCCTTTTATCCTGCATAAATAACACTCATGCATACATCCATAATTCATGCATTTTAGTAGCTCATCTGCATTTAAATAAGAAGCCAAAAATCCCCTGTACAATATCCCTTCATCAAATAAACTCTTCTTTATAATATATGTATATACTCCTTAATAATATAGGGAAGAAAGCCACAAATCACCCTTGTAAAATAGCCTAAATACCCTGAGCACCCTTGTACATTAAAACACACATAAAGCCCGCATACAGACTCCTACTTAGGTCTACTCACTATTAGAATACTACATATCAAAAGACCTTCAAAATTAAACTAATTTCATTGAAATTGGAGCTTGTATGAGGAACTTGGGTTTTTGGGTCATTTTGTATACTACCTATGTATATTTATGTATCTTTGTATCTATGTACCATGTTTGACCTCATCTCCGTTTTTGGTCAACATGAAACTTATAGATCTCATCAAGATCTACAACTTTCATGTTTTGAGTTTTTCCAAATTCGGCCTCCTCCTCTTTCTACACGTGTTTTCCCCTTCAACCATTCACAGCAGGCCACGTGGCGCCCTCTGATTGCGCCACGCGGCCCGCTGACCTTGGTCTGGTCCGCCTGCGATTCCCACCGTTGGATCGCGCTTCAGATCCAACGGCCCAGACCCGACCACGTGCGCGCACTCCCTCAGCCATCAGATCCACCAGCTCCTCATCTCCACCGTCCCTTAGCGCCGCGCTCTCAGCAAGCCACGTGGCGGCATCCACGCCGCTCGATCACGCCTCCGATCCTCTCTTCACAGTGCGCCACGCGTCACCTCTTGAACCCTTAGATCGCATCACCTTGACCGGATCCTAGCCGCTCGCCCGCGCCTCGCCTCCATTACGCCACGTGTCTTCCCCCGATTCCATCCATCGCATCACCAGATCTAATCACGCCCGCTCACTTTGCGCTTTGATCTGGCCGTCGGATCACAAGATCCAACGGCCAGGACTTCGTCCCCTACCTCGGGCACCCCCTCTCTCCCACGATCTCCGCCTTGCGGGAGAGGCTGCCCCTTCCTATTCTTGGCCGCACTCCAGCCAACCTCGCCGGCCACTGACCACCCCACGATCATCCCCACTCATCCCTCTCCCTCGCCAGCTCCCTCGCACACCACCATCTCCGCCACACTCGCCCCACGACAGCCATGAACTTCGCCACTCACCCAGCTCTGCCGTCACCTTCCTCCTATAAATACTCGCCCTCCGGCCACCTTCATCGCCATCCGCCACTCCAGAGAGGAACCTAGAGCTCGGAGCTCTCGATTGGTGACAGGAATTGAGGGATTCCTTGAGCGAAGACGGCCCTTCTTCTCCGGCGAGATCCACGGTGCACCGCCGTGTCGCAGCCGCCCTCCGAGTAGCTGCACGAGCTCGAGGCTTTACCGACCTCTGGAGCGACGACCTGGAGCTCAAGACTGAGCCCCAAACCCCAGGTAACCTCCTCCATTTCTTCTCCGATCTCGTTCTTCTTTTTCTTTAATTTTCTCCGATTTTATTCACCGTCCTTGATCACCCTCGCACCTTCCAAGCATCTCGGCGAGCTTCGCGTCGAAGCTCCGTTCCTCTCTGACCCCTCCGCACATTCCGACGACGCATACCACCTTCCTCCGACTAGCAGCTCCGCCACCTGGCCGGAGCCCTGTCACCCGACCACCCCCTTCTCCGCAGGCCTCACCGTTCACTTCACCTTCTCCACAATCACACGCACAAGCTTCGGCTATTCTTCTAACCTCTGCAGGTACCCGATCCATCATTGGTCGGAGCCTCGTCGGAGCTCTCCTCGAGCTTCATCGATCAGGAGCTCCAGCCCTCCTCCAGCCATCCAGAGACCACCGGAGGCTTCGCCGTCCTCTTCCGAGTCTTCCGAGCTAGGTGGGAGCTGACGAAGTTCACCACCGGAGCCTGGCAGTCGAGGCGGAGCTCGGCAGCCCTCACCGGAGCGCAGCCATCTCCTCCGCAGGCGGCGGAGGCCCGTTGAAGGAGAAGAAACAGCAGCCGTTCGATCCTCTGATCGAACGGACCTCGCCTCGCCACGCGTCTCTTCGCCGCCCTCGTCCTCGACCGTCCATCGCACTCCTGATCGGACGCCTCGCAAGTCGCCACGCGCCTTCACCGACACCCCTTGGATTCATCTTGATCCAAGGGCCTTCAAGCCGCCACGTCGTCTTATCCGAGCCTCGGCCTCCCAAGCCTAGGCTCGGGTGACCCGAAGCTGCCCCGAGGCTGAGCCGAACCTCCAGAAGACCCGAGCCTCCGAAGCCCTCCGAACCTAGGCCGCCCCACGTGAGGAGCACGTGCGGCCTGGGATATTTGCACCGACGCCCCTGGAGCTTTTACAAATTGCGAAGAGGTCCCTGTGAAGCAGACATCACGTGAGGAGCACGTGATTCGTGGAGAAATTGCATAGAAGTCCTGCATACTATTGGTAATTGCATTTTAGTCCCTGTCAGCACGTTTATTTATTGAAATTTTGTTTTCCAGTATTGCATTTATACCCTTGTGTTTGCACGTGTCCATAGCATGCACTTTTCATCATTTTGACATTCTAAAAATTGCAAGTTGTTGAGAATTTTGTCCTCTATCAGTTTGTATACGTGTTTGATTTTTGTTGGCTTAATTGAATTTTCAATAAATTAATTGGTTCATTTGTGACATATTTTGCCCAGTGATGCCTCTTGATTTTTAATTAAATATCAGTGCCTTCAAAAATCACCAAAAATTCACAGTAGCTTAAGGACATTATTTTTGACACTCCATAAAAATTTCATGTCATTTGCACGCATAACGAGGCCTGAATAAATAGTTGAGTGATTTCCTTTAAATAATTTTAATTAATTCATTTCACAGTGGATTTTGGTTCTGTTAATTTTCCTAGGTCCCTAATAATTAGACCTTCCTAGGATAATTTTAGTTCTTGGAGAAATTGTGGTTTGATATTTATTAAAAATTAAACACTGAAAATCACTCTGTCTGTTTAGTTAATTCACAGAAAATTTATTTTGAGTCGAAAAATTCCAAAAAAAAATTAGTGTAGCTTAATTTCATTCCATTTCATCATCTGACCAAGTTTCATAATTTTTGGACTTCATTTGACATCTTAAATTGATTAAATCTCAACTTGGCTGGATTTTTGCATGTGTCTGCATTGAAAATTAAAAATACCAAAAACATTGTTCCCCGAATATCAAACACTTGTAAATTGTTGTAATCAACCTAAGGAGACAGTTGCCTCCCTGAGATCGACCTTGGACTTCACCAAGTAAAAAAATATCACTGCTTAAAATTGACCCTAAATCTGTCTTAAGTGGTTTTTGATTAACCTCCTGTATCCGACTGCAACGAACACATAAAATTGATTTGGACCATTAATTTGCCCGAATTAACTAAGGGTGCGGGAGCTACTGTCAAAGACCAAGGTTCTACCGAAGTATTAGATCATATTCAAACTTTCTTCTTTAGGGTTTTATCTCTAAGTTTCTCATCAGATCATTGGGAGTTGGTATTGATCGTATACTTTCCAAAATCATATATCATACCTATAAGTTCTGTCAATCTTACAAAGCGAGACAACCATGCACGGAATTTGATCCCAATATCTTTTGAGTGAGATCATATCTTCTGGTTCATTAATGAACCTATGTGATCCCTTTAAGATATCATATTACACATATGCCCTTGTATGCACACCATCTCGCAGGTATATAGACCTTGATTAGGTCATCAACCTATCAGTTTATCAAATGTACATACTTAGACATATAGTAACACATCTGTCTCTGGTCATAGGATGCGTTCCTACATCGTGGCAGTATACGACATAGGTCTTGGTTATCTCAATCTCTTCAAGTCAACTCTTTGACTTGAAGTATCTGATACCTCTGAATCTCTGTTCCTATGCATAGGACAAGCATCAAGAGGTTGGTCAGATATCAACCTTTAGAGAAGGATTGTCATCTCCTTCTTAGGCTATAGATCCTTTCTTACCATCATTTGACAATGCTTGATTTGTCCTCGATCTGTATCTTTAGATATAATCTAAGCACCAACCTCTGTGATTCAACATTTGAATCAACAGTTATATGATCATTAAGATAGCCATGGTACATAACCCTAATTGTACAGAGGACCTATTAAGAAAATTGGTTTTTCTTTATTTCATTTTAGGGAATGATTTGCAATAACACTTATTGCATAATGGCTCTTCGTGGGTTCGCATGTCCAACAAGATGCCCCTGGATTTTGTTAAGGTGATATTAAATGCTCTGAAACTCTTTGAAAATTGAAACTAGGTCCATGTACTTGTGATATTATTTTGTGCTTGTATTTTAATGATTAAAAGTATAATTTTGCATCTAAAAATCATCTGAAAATTATCTTAAATGCATGGAATCATATTTTAACACCTATGTTTTTCGCAAGGCAATTAAAAGTATTTTTTTAATAAAAATCCAAACATGTAATTTCTACAGTTTAGCATTTGAAAAGCCATAAAAATTACAAATGTTTTAATGAATTTCCCAAAAATTCTTGTCTATTTATTTTGCTATTGGCAAGGATATGAAGATCATTTGGAAATGCAGGATACCAAGCAGGATCAAAGTTTTCTTATGGTGTCTGAGGAAAAATAAGTTGTGTGACAAGGTGAGGAGGGCAAAATTCTTGGGGACTCAGGAGGCGAGTTGTGATAGATGCGGGGAGCAAATGGAGAATGCAGAACATCTTATTTTTAAGTGCGAGTCTTCAACGAAGGTCTAGCGGGAATTAGCTATCCCTTGGTTAGACACGAGCAGATCGATGAGTTTTTGAGAGGCAATAAGGAAGGTGGGAGGAAGCTCCATAGATGATGTTTCAAAACCTTTTGCGGCACTTTGGATGATCTGGCTGGCAAGAAACGAGCTCATTTTCAAGAGTCAGAATTTTTACTCAGAAAATGTTGTATCACATTGTAGGGTCTTTTGAACTTCTGGGAGTCTTGATAACTTACGATGTACTCTTGATCTTTAATATTTTAATATAATTTTGCGGTGACTCCCACACTGGGAGATCACCCTCTTTATCATCAAAAAAATTATTTTGCTATATTTCATTTTCCTAAAAAGAGCTTCAAAAAACTCCTAAAATTGCAAAACATAGAAATCCTTACACAAATTCTATAAAACCATAGATAAATTATAAAAATATATTTTAAATTTGTGATTTTTTCTTTATATTATCTATTATTCAGGAAAATTTATTTTGGGATGAATCTAATTTGATAGATAGTTATTAAGCCAATTCAAGATCTTGAATTTTTCTATTTTCTTTATTTTGGGTTTTTCTACTATTTAAAAATCTTCAAAAATTCATAAAAAATTACCCCAAAATCACCAAAAATAGAGAAAATTTTATAAAACCAAAAAATAGTTTATTTTTTAAAATTTTAAGTTTAGTTATTATATTTTAAAATTCAAAACTTCATTTTCAATCCTTGTCTATATAGTATAGTTAATAAATATAACTCTATAATTTATTTTTGAATTTTAAAATTGAAAATTTGCAAAACTAAAAAGATAAAAATACACATAAAACCCATAAAACATTGAAAATTAAAAACACAAAAATCTCTAGGTAGTCTCTCATAAGTTCTCTACCTCGTGTGCTTTCTGTGGCTCAATCCCTACGACTTGCCTGCTATACACATTTTGGTAGGGTATAATAAATATCAGCTCACTCTGTTATATTGCTAAATCATCATTATGGGTTAATTGTTGACTTATTCGATTCGTTCAGAAACTGAGAGCAGAGAGGCATCAATATAGCGAGTGTTAGATCTGACTTGTCGGACACTACATGCCCTACAAGACTAGAAGCTAGTGACCCCATTTCCAATGATTAATCAAATGGCGTTGCTGTTAGAGACCATCAATTTGTAGAGCATAGAGTAGTCTATTTAGCTTGCTTTGTCATTATTCACTTTATATCTATTTATCACTTTATTCTATTTTTATCTAAGACTGTTCTTACCATCTTTTTATTTGAAATTGCTATGAGGGCCCTCTTATTAAGGAAGGATTTCCTTGGAGATTCGACTCAGCTAGGATCCATGGAAACTGGTGGTTCTTTTCCCATCGGTAAGAGAGAGTAGCTGAGAAGATAAGAAGCCGGGCATATTGACATTAGTATAGACTTAGTTTATTTTTTAAGAGAGAGAGATTTATTCAATTAATTTGTAATAATACAATACCCAAACATGAACACTTAGATGCTTCACAAGTCCATTTCATCAGGTGATTGTTCACATGGGGAGATCATTTTTTGTGATTTTATTGTCTTCTATATTTATTCCTTCCTATTTTCCCTCTGCTTGTATTTTGTTTTCTGTGATTTGTATTTTCTCCCTTATTTTTATTTTACGTTTTGTGGAATGAGCCCTTAGACTCCAGGAGTGGATATTTGGTTAATTAGTTCCAAAGCCCTAATATCATTCTCGTGCCAAAAGTCTCATGCTTGGATCTAGTCAAATTGAACAAGTTCTTCACATTAATAGAAGCTCATGTCTTAGAGAAATTTTCTAGTTGCATTGCATATAGAATATATTTAAAATTTTTTTCCTGGGAAGCATTGTAAGTCTTTTGACTAAGCATCACATCATCATTTTCTGGCTTGCATTACTTTTTCGTCTTCTCCCTCTGATTTTAATCACAAAGACCAAGCAAAGAATTGATAAAATTTTAGGCCTCTTATGTGAAAAATAGTGAAAAAGTGAAAACCAGAAAAATTTAAAAAGAGACTACTAAGAAAATCTTGACCTAATTAAAATCGATTAATCAAACATCGTTGTAATGGGTGCACAAAGCCCTCAATGTTCTCAGATACCTTCATGATTGAGTGAAGCATGACCATAAGGGCTAGAGCCAAAAACCTATCTTGGATTCTGCTTTGTGTATCGCTAGGGCCTGCGAGGTATTTGGTGCTTCTATTGGTGCGTGGGCGAGTAGGACTAGGTTCGCTTTAGAACTTAGTATGAAGTACCTAGCATAGGGGAACTGCAACGATGGGTTACTGTCTCATTGTACCATGGCCGAGTACCTTGCAAGGGGGAAGTTTTAGATTCTCCTACTAGCTTCATTTCCCCCAATTCTTTGGTTGAATAATGGGCCCAGATCCGATAGCAAGGACTTCAAAAAGAACATGCTACATGTTACAAAGGAGGTGGAAAGTACACGCGATTGTCGAGTGAGTACTCACTATCCTATAGGTTATCTGTAAGGACTAAATTTGATGAGATTGCTTGAGAACCTATAAAAATTGACAAGATAATTGCCAAACTCTTACATCTCATTGTGCTGAGTTGGTGATGCAACCCTTTATTTTATGGATTGATTGATTAGTTTAAAGTAGGTCAAGACTGAAAATACCATTCCTTTGTGCCTTTCCATCTCACACCACTCTTTCCTGCTTATCTTACTACCTTGCTCATTTTTTAGACTTCTCTCTCAATCCCTCTTGAATTCTTTATTACCTTCATCTACTCATTCATCGCTTCTCTTGTCTCTCAAGATGCTGCATCCAGGATGGTTTTGTTCGGATCTTGCAAACACCAACAACGATTCTCAAATTCCTAGATCTTTAATAATACAAGGTGATCTCCAGCAACTTAGTTCGGACCTTGACAACTTCTCTCTGAGCTCCCCGATCTTCGCCTAATTCAAAGGTCGAGACGACTCTTGTCCTGATCTTTCTTCTTTGACCACTTTCCTTTTACCAATAAATCCATTATTCAAAATCAACTCTCATCACAAACTTGCTCCTTTTTTTCTGATGATTGATCGGGTTCTATTGCCAATGCATATTCAACACCTGATCATGAGCCTGAGTACAGGTAGATTTTGAGATGGATCCACATAGATGTGACAAAGGGATGAGTTTGGACGATACAATAGACCAGAATGAGTCAACACACAAATGCCATCCTCAATTCAAGCCATCCAACAATAATTAACAGATCAAAGACTCACCCAAGTAGCCTTCAGAGAAATGCTTAATGAGTTGTGGAGAGACAGAGAAAGTCGAGGAGGAGGGGATGAAGAACACCATGATGGGAATGAAGGTGAGCAGCTTGTAGGAAAAGATAGAGGAGGGGATGAGAAGGGTGGACAACCCAAGCCAACACTGAAGGAGACTTACAACCTTGATGTTATCCAGGTCACTGAGTGGATCAAAATACCTATGATCCATGAAAATTTTGAGTTGAAACCATTATTGCTTCCTCTCTTACCGATCTTCCATGGAAACACCAACGAGGAGCCCTACATACACTTACACTAGTTCAATAGGATTTGTAGTACCATGAATTACCCCAACATCCTGTTGGAGATAGTGAAGATGACCACCTTCCCTTTCAACTTCAAGACAAGGTACTATATTGGATCAATCACTTGGGAAGAGTGGTGATGACCTGAGAGGAGCTCAAATCAGCCTTCTTGCACAAATACTATGCACTGGGTCAGCTAAGATAGATGCGAGCACTGATCTCTAACTTCTCCCGTATGTCCCACGAGCTGTTTCATGAGGCATGGGAAAGATTCAAAGATCTCACGGAGAAGTTCCCCCATCATGATTTGTCGAAGGTTAGTTTGGCCTAAAGTTTCTTTGGGGGCTGGCACTGAGAAATCCAATTACTCATGGATGATGCGTATGGTGGATCACACTTCAACAAGGATGAATACATCGTATGGTAGATCTTAGAAGAGATGATTGATGGCTCAGTCGCTTTATCTTCATTTCGAGTTTTTCAGAAAGTCTCATTGATCCCACACAAGCCTATGAATGCGGCATCGTATCATGAAGATGAGAGAGATGCGAGTTACAACCTTAGCATCATTAGGAATCATCTCTCTAAAGTTTATATATTGAAAGGCAATCACAAGAGCTCAAGAAACTAAATGTGATCGAAAAAAGAACCGAGTCACTGGACATGATCGATCAAATTTTGAAGCAACTTGAGCATCTGGATAGCACTATTCATGCCTACTAGTTTGTGAAGGAACCAATCGAGACTTCTGCAGAACTAAAGGAGCAACCCCAGCCATATAATCAAGGGTCACCCCAGTCGATTCAACACGTATATTACGTGCCGACACCCGACCATGGATCATCACCACAACAATAGATGGCTGTGTACCATTTAGAACCCCTGGATTATGTCAAGCAATTCTATCCACCACCTCTACAGATTAAATATGTGAATGTTGAGTGGGGTAACGAACAAGAACTGACCCGTCCTGGAGGACAACCTCATGTTAAGAGTATAGATGCATGACCATTCAACTCACAACATGGTGGATGGAGTTTCCAGCCACATCAAGCCCATCAGTCTCCACACCAAATCCAAACATGGAGACTAGAATACCAGCAGGAGAAACCAGTATACTAATAACTGTATTATCAACAACAGTAGCTGGCTCCATATCAGAGCCAATTCCCTCCTCCTCTATATCAACACCGGCAACACCGGTAGCAGTACCAACAACCTTAGCTCCACCAAATACCGAATCTACAGAGACAACTTCAGTGAACCCTGCTCTAGACTACTTAGCTCAACTGATCAAGAACATGAATGAGATGGGCCAGAAGCTAGATGACCTCATAACTGTAAAGAAAGTGATACATGCATAGGTTGAGGCAAACCCTAACATTTTTCGTCACAAGGAGCAGGTAGACAGTAGTGCCACATGACCTCCTGATTCAAGTATAAATTCTTTTATGTTACCTAATGTTGTGAATCTCAAGAGCGGTAGGACACTACAATCGATTGCCACAACAAAGGGGGAAAATACAGCTTCCATGGGCGAGTCTTCATCACCATCAGCTGATCCCGCATAGAGCTTAGGGACCGATGGAGGAGGAGCACCATCTCGGAAAAAATAAAAAAAATGAATAAAATAAAAAAGAACTCAATAATAATAGCCAAGGTTGAGTCGACGCAGCCATGGAGACATCAACACCAGCATCTGATCCCATGCTGGCCAACATGACTGAATTTCCTTTTTTTACTTTCCCAACTGTATTAGAATATTGTACCATTTCTAATCGTCCAATTGTACAAGACAAAAATTTTGTTAATGAAAATATTATTTTTGATGACACTTGCATTCCATTTCTTGAAGTAATGAAATCAGAAACGGTAAAAAAATTTAAATTAACCATGTATCATCTTAGCATTGTGGAGATATTACAAAATATTATGCTCGAAATGCCACTTTTTAAAGCCACAGAATACATGCCAACTGTTAAGAAGGGTATGAAAGATAGACGCACTTTAAAGCATCACCCCCAAATAAACAGATGCAATCATGCTGAAAAACACATTCTGACCATGGTGACTGGCAATGCTATCAACAACTTCCCGAGTAAGGACATAGGAGAGCATCTCATCAGATGTGAGATGTTCAACTAAGAGTTCGAACAAACACTCCTTGATAGTGGATCATCCATCAATCTGATTCCTATGTCACTGCTCAAGGAATTTGGTTTAGGACTGTTGAAATCAACAAGAATGATTATGCAATTCACAGACACGTCAGTGAAGCAGCCAAGGGGCATTTTGTAGGATGTCATTGTGACAATTCAAGGGATGAAGTTCCTTGTGAACATCATTGTTCTAGATATGGACACCTCGGCTCCCTTACTTCATACCTTGGTAATGTTGGGACAACCATTCCTTTGAACAACCAAAGCATTGATGGACTACATCACTAGAAAGATCACCTTTCACTCAAGCAGCGATAAGGCGCTGATTGAGATAATTTGAGTACCGAAGCTTGCAAAGTCCGTATCAAATGAGAGTGAGAATATGAAGAAGGAGATAGAAAACTGTGACTTTCTAGCAGAGATTAAAGACACATCATTAATCTTGAATGATATAGAAACCCAAGAACTCCTATGTAAGGAGGAGTGCCTGGAAATAATGGTACAATTTCTCCATGTCCTTGAGGATTAGTTCATTGCTGATGAGATAACTGAGCTTTTAGAAATCAATCCATCCCCCTCAGAGCAAGATGAATTCCTTGCATATCTTTCTGATGTCTTGTATTTGGAGCTTGAGATAACCAAGGCAGGCATCATATAGTCTACAAAGCTTACTCCGAATTGAAAGATGATTCAGATCCTATCAGATCTCAAACAATTGCCCTCATCTCTGAAGTACACCATCCTTACAGGTGAGCCAAATATGTTCCCAGTCATCTTCAACTCTTAGTTGATCGAGGATTAGGAATCTCGCTTGCTCGAGGTTCTAGAAAGAAACTACGAGGCAATAGACTTGAAGATTATTGATCTCTTGTTGGACATGCAAGCCCACGATGCGCCATCATGCAGTAAATGTTATTGCAAATCATTCCCTAATCTGAAATGAAGAATAACTAATTTACATTATAGGCCCATTTTACAATTAGGGTTATGTACCATGACCATCTTAATGATCATACAACTGTTGATTAAAGGATTGAATTGTAGAGGCTGGTGCTTGGATGATATCTAAAGATTTAGATTGAGGACTCATCAAGAACCATCAAATGATTGTTAAGAGATGATCTCCAGCCTGAGAAGGAGATGGCAATCCTTCTCTAAAGGTTGATATATCATCATCCTCTTTATGCAGGTCCTCTGCATTGGAATAGAGATTTGATGGTGTCAGATAAGTTAGGTCAAAGAGTTGACACAACGAGATCGAGATAACCAAGACCTGTGTCATATACTATCATGATATAGGCATGCATCCATTGATCAGAGACATATATATTGTTGTATGTCTGAATATGTACATTTGGTAGACTGATAGGATGATGATCTAATCAAGGTCTATACTCTGATGAGCTGGTGTGCATATGAGGGCATATGAGTAAACGATCTCTCAAATGGATAATACAGGTTCAATATAGAATCGGAAGACATGAGCTAACTCATGAGGTATTGGGACCGATCAAATTCCATGCATGGTCGTCTTTCTTTAGAAGCTTGACAAGAATTTATAAGTGTGATATATGCTTTGGAAAGCATATGATCGATACCAATTCCAAATGACCGAATGAGAAACTTAATGATAAAACTGTGAAGAAGACAATCTAAAAGAGATCTAAAACTTCAAGTTTATTCTAGGTCTTGCAGTATTTGTGTACGTGTATTAGGAATATCGAGGGTAATGTGATCATAAACAATTGTATAACCATGATGCTTCCATTCCGAGGGAGTGATGAAACATGTTTTGATTTTAGTGAATCCTCTCAGTTGAGAAGTAATCTAATCTTAGTCCAAAGGTTGGACTTTGATCTGAATATGATTCAGATGCAATGGGAAGATTAGATTTACGGTTTTGATTTAATCAAACATCTATGAGAGGTCTCCAAGATCTGGATTTGAGATATAATCTCAATATCTAAGTCACTATACATGGAACGTACAATCACCATGTCCTTATCTCCAAGTATCCGCAAAGAAAGTGCATTATTCTTGAAAGAGTTCAAGAATAATTCCATTGATGAATTGTGTATTTGAGCATTAAGAAAATTTGATAATTAAAAGTGATTTAGTTATTATAAATAATACGAATATGGTTCATATTATTTGAGCACATGAAAAGAGTTATCTTAGATAATTAAATGTGATATAATTATCAAAATATGATTAATGTGGATTTCACTATCCATAATAATCATGGATATTATAAATATGATTTATAATATGTTGGAGAATTGTAAGTGGAATTAATAAATGAACTGTTATTGTGAATTGGATTCACATTAGATAATTAATTGTAAGTTCAATTTACATATTATGTTGAATGTATGAATATGATTCGTATCAGTCAATGGCATGACTGAAATTTTCATGAAATGAATTTGGAAATTATTTTTTGAATATTGATGCAATAATTGTTTTTGCGCATTACTTATTAGATAAGATTAAAGTTTGATAATGATATCTCATTTTATAATAAAGCTTGCAATTGGTAGCATATGTTTTAGAAGGCCGAAAACTTTGGTCTTAAGGTTTAATAGTCATCAACATGAGAGTTGATGAAATTATTGCAACAATCTCCATTGTATAGATAGACTACATATTTTCAATGGTAAAGTCGATAGTCTTAGAGATTGTCTCTATGACCTATATATTAGAATACAATAATTGTTTATTTCTAAATTTGTTGGAAATAAACATACACTTTAGAATAGACCTATCATAAAGAATATTGATCAATATATTTCATATAGTAATCTAACATCTAGAGGACTTTACTAAATTAGAATATTAGTGAATAGTTCATTAACATTTCTAATACTGGAAATTAAACCTTAAAGGATCAAAAGGAGGATAAAAATCATTTGACAATGATAGAGCATCATTATTTGGACATATGCTTATTGATAAGATCAATAGACTAGTAAGAAATTGAACTTTAGATTGCTTGAAAGTTCAAAACTTACATACTTGTGAATAGTATATTCAAAGTAAAAATATATGATGCACCCGTCTTCGGGAATGGTATAAGACACATAGGTACTTAAGATCGCATACAAATTGATGTATGTGGATCGTCTATGCTATAATGAACATTAATGATATGTTATATCCATTGACTATTATTTGTGGTATGATATTTCTTCCTTCCACATTAGAAACCTTTGAGATGTTCAAAGATTTCACAATTTAGTTGAAAACCAAAGTTAGAAGGAAGCTGAAAAGAGTTTGATCAGACCAAGGTAGCCAGTATCTATCAGATAAATTCAGAAGAACACCTTAGAGAGAAAATGTTGTTTCTATCTCACTCCTCCTAATTCACCTCAACTATATGAAGTTGTAGGGAGATACAATTGAATCATGTTTGACATGATTTGATCAATGATGAATCTAAGCATAATTACCTATTGGTTTCTGGCTATACGCAATAGAGACTGCAATATATAAGATTCCATGCAAATCTAAACCCAAAAACCTTCATAAGCTATGATTTGGAATCAAGTCCAGTGTTGGACACTTGAGGATTTAGGGTTGCTTGGTCCATGACCATAACACGGATGCAAGTAAGCTGGAATCTAGCACCTGAGAGTGCTGCTTCATTAGGAATATAAAGGATGGTATTTGATACCTACTTTATGACCTTGAGATTCTTAAAAGATTTTATCTCTAAGGATACGATTCCTAGAGGATGAAATTCTTTAGAATCAGGATAAAATGAAGTAAAAAGACTCACTGAATCCTAAGAAGATATTGAGGCTCTTAAAACTGAAAACTAAAAGGATAGTTGAAGATTAAACACTCATACCTCTTCAAATCAGTATGAGAGTGGTAAAACCACCTAGAGGGTATGTATTCCTTGTATTAGGGAAATCTGATAGTGATCAAACTTCATATGGTGAAGCTTCTAAAGATCTTGATATGGAACAATAGATGCTAATAATAAAGTTTAAATTAAACTTCAAACACAATTGTTGTGTATGGAACCTCGAGGATCTACCTATAGGGGTCGGACCCACTAGGTGCAAATGGATCTTCAAGAGAAAGAGGGAACCTGATGAGAAGGTAGAAACCTTCAAAGCACAACATTTAACCAAGAGCTACACACAGAGAGAAGACATCGCTTGAGATGAGACTAGTTCCCCAATATTCATGCTTATACCCATCATAACATTACTAACTAAAGCTACAAAACTTGACTATGACATCTGCAAGATGGAAGTCAAGATTGCATTACTCCATGGATATTTCAACGAGGATATTCATATGAAGTAGCCACATGGCTTCAATGTTGAGGAAGGCAAGGTGGGCAAGCTGAAGAACTCCATCTTTGGACTCAAATAAGCTTTTTATTATCATAACATCATATTTTTTGAAGTTATAAAGATTGTAATTTCATACAGATTCATGATGAACCATGTGGAGCTTAGTGGGAGTGTCGATGCGTTCACCACAGTAAATGTAGATAGAAATCCTAATCATTTGAAATGATGGAAGGGTGATAATAATAAGTATTTTATAATCTGGTTGTTCCATATCTTGAGATTAAAGATCTCAAGGATACCTCTTAGAACTTAGTTCTGAAGTTGTTCAAAAGCAAAGAGAAGAAGGCATTGGGACCGTCACATTAGTGGTACATCTTGGACATATTCCATTTTAGAAATCCCAATGAAGGCTTCATTCCCTTAAGATATGATACTAACCTATCTGAGGGGATTGCATCTCAAAGTGTTTGATGATGCAAATGCTAAAGTTGCTTGTCCTTGTGCATCAATTATGAGAAGCCTGGTGTATGCTGATGTGTACAAAAATCAAATGTCTTACATGCAGTGGGAGTACTAAACTATTACTAATCCCACAATGGAGATACAAAATTTAATTACAATAATAACAACACCTTCAAAGATAACTAGACTTTTGAGATAGTGATCTAAAAGTCTTATCTTTAAAAACTTAAGAATTTATAGATAGTGATATAAAAGGTCTTACCTACAGATTCCTTATAAGACTTGAGACTATGTCTTAATCTAAGGAGATAGAGATCTCCAGGCATAAGGGTGTTCTAATAAGGATATTAGAAACTTCATATTGGTTATAATAATTATAATAACTATTGAATTGTAGTATCAAAGATACCATGACTGCTTTAACAAGATTGAGTATCAGCTGCACAAGATGCAACATTTGCATTAGATGTGGGCACTGTTACTAAGAAATATGCAAGTACTGTAACATGACTTAGTGTAGTCTCTCAGGAACAGAGTGACTTATTAGCTTACTAAGGTATTTTTTTTCTAAATAGCTTATGATCAACACATGATTGTTGGTTTAAAGATTAGCCCATTAATAACTCTTTGGGCTAGTGGGAGATTGTTGGACGTGCAAGCCCACATCGAGCAATTATGCAATAAATGTTATTACTAATCATTCCCTAATTTGAAATAAATAATAACCAATTTTCTTAATAGGTCCCTCTGTACAATTAGAGTTATGTACCATGGCCATCTTAATGATCATACATCTGTTGATTCAAATGTTAAATCATAGAGGCTGGTGCTTGGATGATATCTAAAGATATAGATTGAGGCTCATCAAGCACCATCAAATGAGTGTTAAGAAAGGATCTCCAGCCTGAGAAGGAGATGGCAATCCTTCTCTAAAGGCTGAAATATGACTGACCTCTTGATGTAGGTCCTCTGCATAGGAATAGAGATTCAGAAGTATCAGATAAGTTAGGTCAAAGAGTTGACTTGAAGAGATCAAGTTAACCAATACCTATGCCATATATTGTAACGATTTAAGAAGTGTTCTCGAATAATGTGGTTTCATTTATTTAAAAATTTTAAATTCCATTGCTCGTTGCAACTAGTATGGCTAGTTCACCTAGTGTGTATTCGATGCGATCTACACGCTTCTGTGATGCACTAAGGTCCAAGCCCAAGCCTTCAAGTGGTATCCAATCCTTGTTTGAAGGTCTTGGATGTGATCCAAAACCCTAGGTGAACAAGGTTTTGTATGTCCATTGTGCAGGGACCTGTTGTTTTGCTTTTGATGCATGTTTCGAATTATTTTTCGCTAAAATAAAAAAACTATTATTTATTCAGTGTTTTGGAGGACTTTTTTGGAAAATAAAATGTATTTATAACACATAAATATGTCCCCAAAACAATAGTCAATTGTTGGCACCAAAGGTGCATAAATTAGAATTCGAAAAGTTCTTACAATCACAATGTTTTTGCATGTATTCACGGATCTAAACAAATTAATTTTTTATTGCTATTTTACCATCATGAAACATTAAATAAATACTTTAAGTAATTTTAAAATTAAACAAACAAACTGCACGATTTTATTTCACGTGATTCCGACTCTATTTGCTGTAGATATTCTATATTTAGTGGAGATGGGTCAGATGATGATTGGATCATCAATATTTCTTTCTTAATATGTTTATCATTCAAAGGAAATTATGGATTGTCACGACTAAATGATTCTTAATATTTATTTTAAAAATATTTGATTAAACATCAATCACCATTGGATGAATGTTTCATGACAAAAACCTTAGTTTAACCTACTATACTTGTAGGTCAACTTTTAGATGCAAAACATGTTTTCTTGACATGATTAGAAATTTAGGATCTCAAAATTATTTTAGGATGCCTAATATTTCTAATAGATTACTATATATTATAATGCCGATTATACAAGGAAAGATCTATAAATCCGCAATTACAATGATCTAATGTTTATTGTTCTCGAGTCATTATGGTGATGGTGTCTAGGTTGTGGATATGCTAAAGGGTTACTTAATTGCCACCCTCTGTAGCATTTGGACTGGAACCGCTCTATGTTGGCATTATCCGTCTCACCTGGCTTGATCCATTTCGTTGAAAAGGTAATATGAGTAAATCAAATTGTACTCTAATTACTAAAATTCAATAATAATACGTACTTGTGAGAGCTAATACTACATGGTAATATCAAGCAAACCTTAATTGTTTGTAGGTTGATTGATTAGATTGATAATTGATTTAATATGATTAATTAATTAGATCCAATTAAAATAAATAGTCTATTTTAAATAGAGCTGTAATTCCCTAGGAGGAATTAATTATGTAAATATGATTCATAATGATTAATTAAAATTTGAATGGGATATGTAGGATCATATAAATGACATCCATGGTATCTCATTAAGGCGAAACGTTCTGTCGCCGTGGATTGTATGCTGGAGATGCCTGTCCGAAATGGTAGCTCCTACAAACAAGCGCACATGGATTGGGCTTTTGCTTCTCGAAAGAGTAAGATTGTATGTGTAGTGACCCAATATTGGTTCCCCATATTATTGAGGCAATATTGGATTGCACATAGCAAGTTCTATTCATGTTGACGGTTTGTTCAATTAACAATGGGTCAACGTCACCTTATGGGTAGTAGGCATGGGTGTTAAAGATCTAATTGGAAAATGCAAGTTGGACTTGTAAGGTGGAATGTGTTCTCGCTTCTTTTTATGAGTTGTAGTTTCTCATATTATTGGGATTTGACAATGGTAGAAAAGAGATCCCAGATCTTGCTATAGATATATCGATAAATATGTCTCTTGCTTTGAAAGTGAATTAGGGAATGAACTTTTAAAGTATAAAAGGCATGTCTGCATTTATATAAAATGTACTCAAAATGTTTGAGTACCTGCATGAAACAATGTTTTAAAGGGTTAAGATGGATGTAAATATGATCAGTATCATCATTCTACTATCTCTACTCAAGTCTTTCACGAGTTCTCATAATTCATACTGTATGAATAAGATGAAGAAAGTATAAATGTTGAAATGCTCTTGTATTGAAGTCCTTGAGGACATGTTCAATTTAAGAGATCCTTTATCTTAAACAAATGTTGTTTATAGCTTAAGGAAGCATAGTGGAAGCATGGGTCGGACCTAAGTATAAAGGAAAGTCAAAGAGTTGACCGTACTTCTGTGACTTCTACATATGAATTCCAAAGAGTTAGATGAATGATAATATTGCAATGAGCTGATATACTTATAGTATGACTATAAGGTCTATACAGAATTCTTAGAGAAGGAATCAGATCATACATCGTCATATTCTACATCAACTTACTTACTAGATAAGATTAAAGTTTGATAGTTGTATCTCATTTTTCTAATAAAACTTGCAATTGGTTGCATATGTTTTAGAAGACTGGAAACTTTGATCTTAAGGTTTAATAGTCATCCACACGAGAGTTGATGAAATTATTGCAACAATCTCCATTGTATAGATAGACAACATATTTTCAGTGGAAAAGACCATAGTCTTAGAGAATGTCTTTATGACCTATATATTAGAATACATTCATTGTTTATTTTATAAATTTGTTGGAAATAAATGTACACTCTAGAATAAACCTATCATATAGAATTATGATCGATATACTTCATATTGTAATCTAAAATCTAGAGGACTCTACTAAATTAGAACATTAATGAATAGTTCATTAACATTTCTAGTACTGAAAATTAAACCTTAAAGGATCAAAAGGAGGATAAAGATCATTTGACAATGATCGAACATTAAGCCTTGGACATATGTTTATTGATAAGATTAATAGACTAGTAAGAAGTTGAACTTTAGATTGCTTGAAAGTTCAAAGCTTAAATACTTGTGAATAGTATATTAAAAGTAAAAATATCTGATGCACCCTTCTTTGAGAATGGTATAAGATGCATAGCTATTAAAGATCGTATACAAAATAATGTATGTGGATTATCTATACTATAATGTACAAAAATGATATGCGATATCAATTAATGATTATTTGTCGTATGAGATTCTTCCTTACACATTATCAACCTTCGAGATGTTCAAAGATTTCATAATTTTGGTTGAGAACCAAAGTTAGAAGGAAGAAGAAAAGAATTTGATCTAACCAAAGTAGACAATACCTATCCGATAAATCAAAAGAATACCTTATAGAGAAAAGAATTTTGTTTCTATCTCACTCCTCCTAATTCTCCTCAACTATATGAAGTTGTAGGGAAATACAATTGAATCATGTGTGCCATGATTTGATCAATTACGAATCTAAGCAAAATTACCTATTGGTTTCTGGCTATATGCAATAGAGACTGTAATGTATAAGATTCCATGCAAATCTAAACCCAAAAACCTTCATAATCTATAGTTTTGAATCAAGGCCAGTGTTAGACACTTGAGGATTCAGGGTTGCTTGGTCCTTTACCATAACATGGATGCATGTAAGCTGGAATCTTGCACCTGAGAGTGCTTCTTCATTATGAATATAAAGGATGGTATTTGATACCTACTTTATGACCTTGAGATTCTTAAAAGATTTTATCTCTAATGATATGATTCTTAGAGGATGACTTTCTTGAGAATCAAGATAAGAATGAAGTAAAAGGATTCACCGAATCCTAAGAAGATAATAAGGCTCTTAAAATTGGAAACTAAAAGGATAATTGAAGATTAAACACTCATACCTCTTCAAATCAGTTTGAGGGTGATAAGAACACTAAAGGGTATGGATTCCATGTCAGATAAATCTGATAATGATCAAATTTCATATCATGAAGCTTCTAAAAATAATGACATGGAAAGATGGATGTTAGTAATAAAGTTCAAAATAGACTTCAAATACGATTGTTTTGTATGGGACCTCGAGGATCCACCTATAGGGGTCAGACCCATTCGGTGCAAATGGATCTTCAATAGAAAGAGAGAACCTAATGAGAAGGTAGAAACCTTCAACGCACAACGTGTAGCCAAGAGCTACACACAGAGAGAAGACATCAATTGAGATGACTTGCTCTTTAGTGTTCACGCTTAGACCCATTAGAACATTCCTAACTGAAGCTACACGCCTTGATTATGACATCTACAAGATGGAAGTCAAGATTGCACAATGAGGATATTTATATGCAGGGCTTCATAGTTGAGGAAGGCAAGGTGGGCAAGCTGAAGAACTCCATCTATGGACCTAGATAAGCTTTTTATAGTCAGAATCAGATTTTTTGAAGTTATAAAGGTTGTAATTACATACATAATCATGATGAACCATGTGAAGCTTAGTGGGAGTGTTGATGTGTTCATCATGGTAAATTTAGATAGAAATCCTAATCATTTGAAATTATATAAGGTGATAAAAATAAGTGTTCTATAATCTGGCTGTTCCATATCTTGAGATGAAAGATCTCAATGATACTCTTAGATCTTAGTTCTGAAGTTTTTCTGAAGCAAAGAGAAGAAGGCATTGGGACTGTCACATTAGTGATACATCTTGGACATATTCCGTTTTGGAAAACCTCAACGCTTCATTCCCTTAAGATATGATACCGACCTATCTGAGGGGATTGCTTCTCAAAGTGTTTGATCATGCGGATGCTAAAGTTGCTTGCCCTTGTGCATTACTTACAAGAAGCCTGGTGTATGCTGGATGTGTACAAAAAATTAGATGCCTGCCATGCAATGGGAGTAGTAAACTATTATGAATCCTACTATGGAGATAAAACACTTAATTACCGTAATAACAACGCCTTCAAAGATAACTAGAATTTTGAGATAGTGATATAAAAGTCTTATCTTTAAAAACTTAATAATTTATAGAAAGTGATCGAAAAGGTCTTACCTACATATGCCCTATAAGACTTGAGACTATGTCTTAGTCTAAGGAGAAAGAGATCTCTAGACATAAGGGTGTTTTAATAAGGATAACAGAAACTTCTGATTGGTTATAATAATTATAATGACTATTGAGTTGTAGTGTTAAAGAAACTATAACTGCTTTAATAAGATTGAGTATTAGTTGCACAAGATGCAACATTCGCATTGGAAGCGAGCACTATTACTAAGAGATATGCAAGTCCCGTAAAAGAACATAGCGTAGTCTCTCGGGAACAGATTGACTAATCAGCTTACCAAGATATTTTTTTCTAAATTGCTTATGATCAGTACATGAGTGTCAATTTAAAGATTAGCCCATTAATATCTCTTTGGGCTAGTAGGAGATTGTTGGACTTGAAAGCCCATGTCGAGCCATTATGCAATAAATTTTATTGCTAATCATTCCCTCCTCTAAAATAAAGAATAACCAATTTGCTTAATAGATCCCTCTATACAATTAGAGTTATGTACCATGGCCATCTTAATTATCATACAACTGTTGATTCAAATGTTGAATCATAGAGGATGGTGCTTGGATGATATCTAAAAATATAGATTGAGCTCTCATCAAACACCATCAAATGATTGTTAAGAAAGGACCTCCATCCTGAGAAGGAAATGTCAATCCTTCTGTAAAGGCTGATATCTGATCGACCTCTTGATGTAGGTCCTATGCATAGGAATAGAGATTCAGAGGTATCATATAAGTAAGTTAGGTCAAAGAGTTGACTTGAAGAGTTCGAGATAACCAATACCTATGTCATATACTATCATGATATATGCATGCATCCTCTGACTATAGACAGATGTGTTACTATATATATATGAGTATGTACATTTGGTAGACCGATAGGTTGTCTATACATCAGTGAGCTAGTGTGCATATGAGGGCATATGAGTAATACAATCTCTCAAAGGATTCATATAGGTTCATTACTGAACATGAAAACATGAGCTCACTCATAAGATATTGGATCAAATTCCATGCATGGTCTTCTCGCTTTGGAAGCTTGACAGACTTTATAATTGTGATATATGCTTCTGGAAAGTATATAATCAATACCAACTCACAATGATATGATGAGAAACTTAATGATAAAACCCTAAATAAGATAGTTCAAATATGATCTAAGATTTCGGGTTTAATCTAGGTTTTCTAGTATGTAGGATGCATGTGTATTAGGAATACTCGAGGGTTTAATCTTGGTCTTCTACTATGCATGATGTACGGGTTTAATCTAGGTCTTCCAATATGCATGATGTATAATCGTGACACTTCCATTCCGAGGGAGTGATGAAACTAGTTTGGATTTTAATGACTCCTCTCAGTAGATCAGTAAATAATCTTAATCCAAATGTTGGACATTGATCTGAATATGATTTAGTTGCAACTAAAAAACTAGATTTACATTTTTATTTAGTTAAAAATCTATGAGAAGTTTCCAAGATTTGGATTTGAAATATGATCTCAATCCAAGTCACTATACATTGAATGTACAATCGCCCTATCCTTATCTCCAAGTATTCATGGAGTAAGCACATTGTTCTTAAAAAAGTTAAAGAATAATTCAATTTTGACAATGTATATGAGCAACAAAAAATGGATAATTAAATGTGATTTAGTTATCATGAATAATATGAATATGTTTCATATTATTTGGACACGTGAGAGCTGGCATCTAAGATAATTAAATAAGATTTAGTTATCAAAGATATGATTAATATGGAGATATCATTATCCATAATAAGCATAAATATTATAAATGTGATTTATAATATATTGGAGAGGTTTAATTGTAAATAGAATTTACGAATTAAATGTTGATGTGAATTGGATTCACAATGGACAATTAATTGTAAATGCAATCTACATTTTATATTGGGTGGTTGAATTTGATTCATAATTGTCAATGGTTTGTTTGCAACTGTCACATGTAATTTGCAAATTATTTTATAAATAATTAATTCAATGAATAAATATTTAATGTAATAAGAATGCATTATATGGTTATTGGAGAGAGATTTTCTCTCTCCAATCAACAATGTACGTCCAAGCCTCTTAAAGGAGAAGGAGGCTTTCTCCTTCCCCCTAATATGGAAGATGGCTCTTTAGTCCTATTTTATTCATGAGAATCTTGTTGTAAATTATTAGGTTAAGATTATTTACAATATATTTATTTTATTTTAAATTAATTAATTGTTGTTGCAAATTGTTGCAACAAAAAATCTCAACCATTGATTTGAATTAGGAGTGCATATTCACCATCCAATATAGTATAACTGGAAGGATAGCCCTAGCCTTCTCTAATATACAATTACGAGAGCAATAAATCCCTCTATCTATCTATCTATTTGAAATGGTCAAAAATAATACATGGAGTACTATCTTATGGTCCATACAAGGCGGGACTACTAAGTCACTACAATGACAAACCTAGAAAAGAACTCCAGCTAAATTCAACAATTAACCCACACAATAAAAGAATCAATCAATGAAAGCGAGGGTGAATGGATTAAAATTTGTTATACCCTACAAATAAGTCTATATAGTGACAAGTATAGTAGGGGTCGAATACAGGGAGACAAGTTGGTATAACATGTGTATTAATTATAAATAAATAATGAATAATTAATATAAGTATATTTGTGCAACATTCACTTAATTAATTAATGTTTTTGTGGGTTTTTAATCAAATCAAATTATTCTCATGTTTTATTATATATATATATATATTTTGATTTTTGAGTTCTTTTTAATTTAGTAATATATAAAATATAAATAATATATATTAATATATAAGAATATATACAAACATATATATATATATGGTATAAGTATTTTATAATAAAAAATATATAATAAATATGCAAAAACCAGAAAATACCTATAAGAACAATCCTTTTTATTTTTTAAAGGTACTAAATATATTAGGGTATTTATAATAAGTAATATAAATATAAACTATAGATATTTATGTATAAGTCTATAATACAATATAGAGTATTATATATATAATCAAAATTTAAAAGATAAAATATTTTTATGTTTTTTATATTTTTCTAATGTTCTTATGATTTTCTGGTGATTTTTTTCCATTTTTTAGGTTTTTTAAAGTCAAAATATACAAAATGAAGGACTTTCAAAATAGATCGAATTGATTTGAGACTTGAAAATAGCAAAAACATTCAAAATTTCTCCAAATCAATTTTAATATGTAGACAATAATATAAAAAAATATAGAACAAAAACTAATACATTTTAGTTTTTTTAAAAATATTTTGCAAAATTTTAGGGTTAGCAAGGATTTGCTTTATTTTAAGGTTCTTTTTAATTTTTTTCATGGTTTTTGGTCAGGAGTTATAAAATACGATAAAGCTAATAGTTGCTTTTTTTGGAATTTTTAATTGAGATTTTATAGTTTTTTTGTATTTTTGAAGGCAAACAGGGAATAATCCTGCATTTTTGATTTTTAATAAGTTGAAATTTGTATGAAATGCAAAAAAAATTTATGGTGAACAAGCAACTAATCATGTACATTATCCCTTTTTTTCATGATTTTTTGAGCATGAATGGTATTTTTAGAAAATAGACAAACTTGCACAAAAATAATTAAGCTACAAAGGGTATTTTTACAATAACAATATAATGCAGGGGTTGCATGCAAATTTACCACAAAGTCTTCAACTGAAATTCAAATTTTTAGTACTAAACATAAATAATACAAGCCACAAGGGTTCACTAGAAATTTACCCAACTCACATGGGGGGGGACGTGCGTTGAGCTGATAGAGGACCAAAGTGTAATACACGAATGTCCAGGGGTCACAATGTAATTTTCCAAAAACTTTAACGCTTAAGTAAATATTTACAATAATATTTAACAAATACAAAAAAGTCATTTTAATTTACCCACTTAAACCTGCTGGATACAACCGTCCGTTTGATGACATGTGGCAAATCTAATGGGTGGAGCAGCGCACCCCTTCGATAAAAATAAACAGCCCTGATTAGATCTGGGTCACGTTTAAGATCTAATGACAGAGAAGGGGTCTTCAAGAAATGCAAAGAACCCACCTTAGGTTTGCTAGATCCCATCTCTCTCCGTTCTCTGGCAGTGCTTTCTAGATCTGATGGCTACTGGGAGTTACTGAGATGCCTCCATAGGTGTTGTGCCCTCCAGTGAAGCTGAGGTGTACAGTTGAAGCTCTGATGGCTCGGGGTACCTTCAGGTCACCTAGAATAGGTTTTGGGCTTTCAATCGAGGTTCTAGATGTCGCATTGGTTCCTTAAATGCACCAAAATGACCAATGACTCAAGGAGACACTCCTCATCCCGAGGTTTGAAGCTTTTGCGCATAAGGGAGGATGGAATGGCGAAGCTCTGATGAGTGGTGGAAGCTGAGCTCTATTTCGCCGAACCACGAAGGAATTCAGGTTGCTCACAACATAGAAAAGGTGGAGAACTCGAGGAGGTTCGATATGAGATGGAGAACGGTCGGCTAAACAATCATAACAATGTGATTTGGCCTGGAGCTCGAGCTCTAGGTCTAATTAGGATTTTCTAATTAAATCTAATGCCAATGATTAACATTGAAATTAAACTGGAAATAAGAACTAGGGGCTAATAGTTACCTAAAATGTGATGAAAAGGGGGCCTCAACTGGGTTGGGTACCCTGGTGGCTGAACCTACCAGAGGTGGCTCCAGCGCTTGATGGATCTGGCTCCTTCTGTTCCTCTCCTCGCTGCAGGCCACCGTTGTGTTGTTCCTGTCACGAGCAGTAGGGCTAAAAGGGTGATCTGAGGGGTAAAGGGTCCGAGGGAGGGATCAAAACAAAAACAGAAAAGGTGTGGGAGGGTTTATAGCAGGTGGACGAGAGACTTTCGATGTGAGGTGGCGTGTGATGGAGCGAGGGGAGGTGGAGATGGAGAGGTTAGCATGGAGGAAGAAAGTGGGGGCTGTACAGGGGAGAGGAGCTAGAGATGCAGGAGGCACGGGATATTGAGTGGAAATGAGGAGAAGGAGGATGTCCTGTGAGGTCTCTAACATGACAACTGGAAGTTAGGGCAGTTAACCAGAGGTCAATAATTGAAGGCTCCTAATTGGTCCATGTGGACCAACCAAGAAATTACAAGAGAAAAAATGCCTTAGAAAAAGAAATATAAACTAATAAAAGAATTAATTAATTTTATGTTATAAAATAAAAAATGTGTATAATTATATGTAGTATTTTATACATATTTTTATTTATTTTTGGATGTGTTTTATTATAAGTTAATATTCACATGTATATTAATAAGTAAATATACCTGATTTTGATTATTTAATTTTTATTTTATACTATATATTTTATTATTATATACAAATATTTTTATAATTTTGATTTATTTAATTGCATATTTTGGTATTTTTGTTATATTTTTATGAGCTTATTTGTACATATAAATATTTATGTATAGATTCTTTATATGTATATATAGGTATATTTCATCTATGTATTGAAGTATATGATTTATTTATATTTTATTTTGATGGTTTTAGATTTATTTTACTTATGGATATGCGTTTTAAATAATATTTACAATTTTAGAAAAAATAAAAGAATTAGAAAAATACAAAGAATAAATATATTGAGTAAAATATACATGTATATTGCACAATATGGGCCTAAAACAGAAATTTCGCATATTAACTACAAATTGAATGAAACTACCATCACTAAATACCTTATTAAAAGTTATATACAATTAAAGGTGATTTTGATCCATTTTGACACAGTTTGGAGAGGATACAAGTCCGTGAAGTTTTTATTTTGACTTTTATTTCGTGTGTCCCGGGCACACTATGCATTATTTTTCAGTGAAGTCAATTTTGTATTTTTTTGTATTTTTATCTTCAGTATTCATATAGAGGATCTTGTCATTTGAGGTGTAAAAATAATTAAATAAAATATGTCCCAAAAAGTAATATTTGGGCAATTAAATTAGGATTTTGTACATGGTTTTCTGTGTATTTTTTGTATAGTTTCTCTGCCATATCTCCCCTACTTTATTCCTTGTCGACCAAGTCATCACGATGACAGGGTCTCAGGGTTTATGGTCACTCAACTCCTAAGGTGTTTCATTTCTTTTTCTTTTCTTCCATTATTCTTTTATTTAGGAATTAAATACAATAAATATATAGTATTTATACAATATTTTGTACAATTTAAGCGGTGTTTATTTTAGAAAATTAATGATATATACATGCATTTTGGTAAGGATTTAAGGACAAAATGAAAGTATAAATATGATGAAATGGAGATTCATCACAATCTCAATCTCATATACACGTCCAATCTTCTCTCTTTCTCTCTCAATATTGTGGTCGTCCACCATGTTGTTGGAGAGGACCTCGCCATCATCACAACGTCGTTGTGCCGCCGAATTGACTGCTTGTGGATCTCTCCCTTCTTCGGCGCTCCTCTCTCGTGAAGAATGATCCGTATTTTGTGAGACAAAATCAGACGATTTCCAACCTCAAATCATCAACTCAGATTGTGGGAGCTTCACGTGTTATGTACGCACCCATAAGTGATTCTATGTCGGTCAGACTTGAGACACGAGAATCTCTTACTTTAGATATTAGCGATCACAAACACGCTCCAAGAGGTAATCCTAATTACACATTTGTGATCTTGATGAAAGGATTTGTGAAGTGTTCTTGAATCATATGGTTTCATCTAATTAAAATTTTTAAATTTCGTTGCCCGTGGCAACTGTGTGGCTAGTTACCCTAGATCGTATTCGATGCAATCTATGGGCTTCCGTGAAGTGCTAAGGTCAAAACCCTAGCCTTCACATCCATGCAATATTCACGTATTTAAATATGATATACGCCTAGTAGGGGTGTAAATGCAAATAAATAGAACAATAGGGCCAAGTATACAATTTATCCAAAAATATTTTATACTGAAATTCAAAGTTTCTGGACCAGATAATAACACACAACCCGGAGAAGTCCATGTAAAATACCCGCCCCCACATGCGCGCATGCACGTGAAGTGAGGCAACATTTGATATAAGTATAATAAAATACAAGGTCATGGTCTAATGCACAAATATTACAAAAACTTATAAAGGGAAATGAAAGTTTAAACACTAAATAATACATATAAAAATTATGGAGGTACGTTGCAAAATACCCCAAACTCATATTGGCCGACAGCTGAGATGCCTTCACTTAAACACATGGCACACTCTAGATGGCGGATGAAAGTTCGAGGATGGAGGATGGAGATTAGATCCCATCCTCTAATTTGACAACGTTGACTCATCTCATCCGACAGTTGTTGTACACATAAGGCTCGGGTCTTGATCCAACAACTCTGAGATGACCAGGAAGAACATCTTAAGAACACCTAGGCATTGAGATTCGATTGAGCCTCCTGCATGATCTTGATAGTTTTCTGAGCTGTTGTGGTGCTATTCACCTTCCTAGAGTGATTCCACAGTAGGGAGATGGCTCAAAAAGTTCCAGACCTCATAGATCGAGGTCTGGAGGGTCGGTGGAGCTCAAGCACCTGGAGCTGCTTAGTGAAGTCGATTTGACCATCGCATGGAGTCCTTTCCTACACCAGCAACTTCAGAGCTCGAGGATGAAGTCTTTCGACCCGATTGTCAGCAAAAAGAGGGTTTGGATGTTGCAGGTGGGGCACCTACAATGGTTGGCAGAGATGGAGAATTAGTTCCCATATCTATGCAGGATCTGGGGTGGAATATAGGGCGATATGATGGAGGATGAAGATATCAAGGTGTGGAGGTGGTCAGAGGAACTGTCAACAGTCGAACATAGACGGAATAGAGGTCGAAGCCTAGAGCTCCAGCAAACTATCATTTTTTTATTTTGAGCCAAGATAGACAAATTTAAAAGAAATACGAGGCACATCTAAGCTATTGCTAATCTTAAGAATTGAAAAGAGCAAGAAAAGATCAACTCACATGCATGATGTGACTGGGAGCAGAGAACCGTTGTAGGTGCTCCAGTGATGATGAATCTCACTTCCTCCTCCTTCTCCACGCCTTGGATAAGCTAGGAAACACCTCCTATCACTAGATTTTTAATTTAGAGTAAGATTTAGGGTTATGGCTGAGAGAAACAGATTGAATTTCAAAATTCGACGGAGGAGATATTATATACAAGCTGCTGGAGAGGCCTTCTTCACCTAGTGGTTTCGACTAAATCGAGGGTTGACTAACGCCAATCCTTTTTTTGGGAAAGAGCATTGGTAGATGAAGAAATCACAAGAAGGAATCGAGCAGAAAATAAGCCTAGATCAAGCTAGAATAATTAGTGAAAATGGGGAATGAACTTGGCTTGGACCGATCCAAAGGATGGGAGGAGAGTTGACCTGGGTAAACTAATATCCCCCTCCCATTGGTCCATGCCAGCCACAAAATGACAAAACAGAAATGAAAATAGAAAGGAAAATAAAATGGAAAATGATTTTATCAGATAAAACTTAAAACATGGAAGTTGTTTCTTATTTTATGTACTAATTTTAGGTGATTTTTATTTATTTATATCGACTTATTTATTATAAGTTAATTTTTACAAGTATAATTATAGGTATTATACCTATGTTTTATGTAATTTATTTTTATTTTGTATTTTAGTATTTAATACTCTATTTACATATTTTATTTATAGTATAACTAAATACATATTTAATTTGTTTATTTTATGACTTTTTTGTATGCTTTAATAATTATGGATATATACATTATAGGTATAATATACCTGTATATTTTAATGTATTGTTTTTAATGTATTTTTAATCGTTTTTTATGTTTATGTTTTTAATTTATTTTAATTAATATTTAAAAGCATTATTTAAAAATATATAAAGAGTGAAAATATGAAAAATAAATTAAATGAGTAAAATGTATAGGTATATAGTACAATGGGGCCCAAAAAGCTAACTTTTGTATCTTGACTCCATTTTTAATGAAATCACCTTCATTAGATAGATAATTTAATTTAGAGTACAATAAAGTTGAGTTTGGTCAATTTCGAGTTCCATATGGAGAATATATGGATATGCGAAGTTCAATTTACAACCTTTTCAATTGTGTGTCCCAGTTGTACAATGCATTATTTTTATCTGCAGTTATTTTTTTATTTTCCTATACATTTATTTGTACATGTTTTCTGTTGAAAATATCTTTATTTGAGGTGTGTAAGTATGTGTATAAATTAGTGTAAGTTTTATTTAATGTAGTTTATTAGACATCTAGGGTTTTTAGGTGTCTGTATTATTTTGGTTGTATTTCTTTCCCTTTTCTCCTCCTACTTTATTCCTTGTCAACCAAGTAAATATTGACTTAGTCTCGATGATTAGGGTCAATCCGTATTTACAATACTTCCTTTATTTTTCTTTCTTTATTCATTTTTTTTGCATTTAAAAATAAGTGTTTATGTACTATTTACAAATAACTGTCAGTGTGCTAATTTTTGCAAGTTAAATACATTTACATGTATTTATCTAGGGATTTTAAAGACAACATAAAAGAATAAAGCTAAATGAATGGGTATTCATCAACCGCCCATACTTACCTTCGCTAGTCTCTAGCAAACTGTTACTAGGAGAATAAGTGATGCAAAAGAAAAAATAAAGAAAAGGAAAATAAAGAAAGTAGACGGACTATGGCTTTAAACTTGTCTTTACAAAATCAAAGTTTGGAGCTCAGTTAAGACCTTTGCATTGTTAAAGTGTTCAGAACCATATTAAGGTTAGGAATTCGGACTCAACAACCCTTAGGTTCCATGTTTCTCTATTCAGTTCAACTCAATAGCCTGGTCAGAACCGTCCCTCACAACACATACTTTTGTAACCTTGAAATGAAAAGTACCATGTGTTTGAATTGTGTAGCTCTTCCCAGATAAATAGCTGAAGCATTAGGTGGTCTCCTCCTATGGTAACTCGTCCTCGGAGAGATGAATATTTCCTTCTGAGTTCAGGTACATACTAGTGTACAACAAATAAGGGATAAGCTAGAAGAAAGAGGAAAGAAGTAGAAATATACCACTGTAGTCACATTTCCTTGTAAAGCTCGGTCAATGTGACCAAGTCTTCACCAAGAAGCAAGCCATTTCTGGAAGCTCAAAATTTTAGAGTTTTTGGTGTAGGCTTCTTTTTGGGTATTTCTTTGTTTGGCATTGCTACGCATTTTTCTTTTGTCCTGACATATATAGAATCTTTTGTTCTGCCCATGTCTTGGGGTCTTATAAGAATTATGCTAGAAGGCTATTCCTCATCCGAAGCTTTATTTCAATCTATTCTCCAGTCGCTAGATGTCCATGCTACTAGAGAAACATGGGATTGAAGTACCGGTTTCAGCAGTCCCCACGAATGGTTTCTAAGCCACCCTTGATGGAGTGGCCTAGTATCATCCCAACTTAGACTCCAAGATCTTTCAACAACTAATCTTCGTTAAGCTATGTGCTGAGAGGGAGGTCTCAAGTCAAACCATACCATGAAATCAATTCCCCATGAATGAAAAGCATCTAATATCTGAATGTACTTGAGGGGCATTGTGTCTCAAGAGCTGATAGTGCCTCCCATCTTCTGACAGTCAATACAACCTATGACGTAATTCATAGCATCCTTGAACATGGTTGGTCACCAAAGGCCACACTGAAGCACTTTTGTTGTCGTACGCTTCCCAGAATGGTGTCCATCAGATTGCAACTTATGATATTGTTCTAGTACACATGTGTACTACTCAGGAATGCACCTTCTCCAGATACAATTCGTATCCTCAGGAAATAAGTACGGATCCTCCCATTGGTAAAAATGTATCTTGGATAAGAACTTGTTCACTTTCAGTTTCAACTAGTCTTGTAGGACTTTGGAGACAATATAGTTCACAATACCGGCATATCATGAAAGAGAGAGAAAAGAAAGAAAAAGCCTCATCTGGGAAAGTTCTAGTGATTGGTAAAATGACATGCTCAGGAGTATCTAATTCTATGATTCTGGAAAGGTGATCTGCCACCACATTCTTAATTCCAAGCTTATCACAAATTTCTAAGTCAAACTCCTGGAGTAGAAGGATCCAACAAAGTAATCATGATTTAGCATCCTTCTTTCTTTGTAAGTATCAAATGACAGAATGATCAATGTAGACAATGACTTTCAACCAAACAGATATGATCTAATCTTCTCCAGCACAAACACAACTGCTAGCAACTCTTTCTCTGTCATAGTGTGATTTCTCCGAGCATCATCCAATGTTCTACTAGCATATGAATTGCAAATGGACATCTATCCCGCCTTTGTCCCAAAATAACCCTAATGGCATTATCATAAGCATATGTCATGATCTCAAATAGAAGAGATCAATCTAGTGGCTGTAGGACATGAGCTTGAATGATTATTTCTTTAAGATGATTGAAGGCATGGAGTACTTTGTCATCTATAATAAAATTAGTGTCCTTGCCTAGTAGCTCACTCAATGGTTGGGTAATTTTGCTAAAATCTTTGATGAATCTTCGGTAAAAACTGACATGCCCCAGAAATAACCTGACTTGCTTTAATGTAGTCATTGGCTCAATTTTCTATATAACTTCCACCTTGTCCTGGCCAACCTCCATGCCTCGTTTGGAGACGATGTGGCCCAACAAGATTCCCTCAATCACCATAATGTGATGCTTCTCCCATGAAAGCATCAGATTTACTTCACAACATCACTGCAATACTCAGTCCAGATATGTCAAACATTAATCGAAATTATCTATATATATATTGAGAAATCATCCATGAACACCTCAAAGAAACTTCCTACCATGTCAGCAAATACAACCAATATAGAATCTCTGAAATGTAGCTGGGCATTACACAATCAGAACGACATCCGTCTAAAAGCATGCATCCGAATAGACAAGTGAAGGTAGTTTTATCTTGGTCTTCAAGGGCTATTGCATTATGATTGTATCCAGAGTACCCATAGAAGAAATGGAAGTATTCCTTTGCAGCAAGTCATTTGACTGTTTGATAAATGAACGGCAACGGGAAATGATCCTTCTTGGTGGCTAAGTTCGGGCATCAGTATGCCACACAAATGCACCTAGATGTAGGTACTCCGGTTAGAATCTTCTCTCCTTTGTCGATTATTACAATAGTAATTCCGTATTTCTTAAGGACCACATATAATAAACTTAACCATTTTGAATCTGAGATGGGATAAATGAAAGCAACATCACACTATTTTGTGATTTCTTTCATTATGACCTCTTGGTGGTTAGGGTTCAGCCTATGCTAAAATTCATGGGAAGGTCTGCTATCTTCTTCCAAGTATATGTGGTGCGAGCACAATGCCAAGTTTATCCCATGGATATCGGTAATATTCAAGTCTATAGACTTGTGTTTTCTTTCTATAACCTCAAGCAAGTGAGATTCCTGATCCTCGGTCAGTTGAGAGTTGATGATGATCGGGAACATTTTTGGCTCACTCGCAAGGAAGCCATACTTTAGTGATGATGGCATATATTTGAACTCTAGTAGGATCTGAATCATCTCAGTGGTGACTTTAGCAATTGTGGTCGGTGTAAGCTCTGTCGATTGTATGTTGTCCACCTTTGTTATCTCAGGGTCTGAATACAAGACATCAGAAATATCTGCGAGGAATTCGTCTTGCTTCGATGGGGATGAATTGATTTCTAAAAGATTAGTTAGTTCATCATCAACGGATTCATCCTCATGGACACGGAGAAATTTGATACCTCCTTGGAGAGGGATTCTTGGGTTTCCATATCATCTAAGGGTAAAGATGTGTCTCTGATCTCTGCTAGAAAATCACAGTCTTCTGTCTCCTTGTGCATATGCTCACTCTCATCTGATATAGACTCGACGTGCTTCGGTACTTGAATTGTCTCAATCAGCACCTTATTTTTGCTTGAGAAAAAGGTGATCTTTCTGATGTTGCAGTCCACCACTGTTTCAGTTGTTTGAAGGAACGATCGTCCCAATATTATCGGGTATGAAGTAAAAGAGCCGAGGTGTCCATATCTAGAACAATGATGTCCACAAGGAACTTGATCCCTTGAATTATCACAATGACATCCTCCAAAATGCCACTTGGCTACTCAATGATTTGTTTGCGAATTGCGGAATCATTTTGTTGATTTCAACAGTCCTAAGCCAAATTCCTTGAGTAGTGACGTATGCATCATATTGATGGATGATCCACTATCAAGGAGTGTTTGTTTGAACTATTAGCTGAACATTTCTCGATGAGAGCTGCTCCCATGTCCTTCTTGCTCGGAAGGTTGCTGATAACATTGACAGTCGCCATGGTCAGAATGTGTTTCTCAACACGATTGCATCTATTATTTTTGTAGGGGTGATGCTTTAAAGTGAATGCCTCTTTCATACCCTTCTTAACAATCGGCATGTATTCCATGTCTTTTAAAAGTGGCATTTTAAGCATAATATTATGTAAGATCTCCACAATGTCAAGATCAGGCATGGTTGTTTTCAAATTTTTATACTATTTTGATTTCATTTCATCAAGAAATGGAATGTGAGTGTCATAAAAAACAAATTTTCATTAACAAAAGTTTCATCATGTACAATTGGACGATTAGAAATGGTATAATCAACCAATACAAGAGGGGAAGTAAAAATTGGAAATTCAACCGTGTCGGATCGCACAGGTCAGTTGCTGGTGCTGGTATCTCATTGGCTATTATTGTTGAGTTATTTTTTATTTTCTTCATTTGTTTATTTTTTTGAGATGGTGTTGCTCCTCCTTCTCCATCGATCCCAGATCTCTATGCAGGATCAGTTGATGGTGATCAAGACTCGCCCATGGAAGCTTTATTTTTCCCATTTGTTGTGGCAATCACCTGTAGTTTCCTACTCTCCTGAGATTCACAACATTAGATAACATAAAAGAATTTATACCTAACTCGGGAGGTGGTGTGGCACTACTATCTACTTGCTCCTTGCAATGGAAATTGTTAGGGTTTGCCTCGATCAATGTAGATATGATTGTCTTTGCGGTTGTGAGGTCATCTTGCTTCTGGCTCATCTCATTCATGTTCTTGATCAGTTGAGCAAAGCAGTCCCGAGCAGGGTTCACTAAAGCTGCCTTTGAAGATTCAACAATTGGTGGGAGCTGAGGCTACTGGTACTGGTGTTGCTGATAATGCTGGTAGGGATGAGGAGGATACTGCTGGTGTTGATATCAAGAAGGAGGGAAGTAGTTTTGATATGAAGCAGTTGAATGATGCTGATAATACCATTATTGGTATGCTGGCTGCTACTATTGGTATTAGGGTTTCCATGTTTGTCTTTGGTATGGAGACTGATGGACTTGTTGTAGCTAGAAACTCCGTCCACCCTACTATGAGTTGAATGGTCGGGCATTTGTACTCTAACCCTTAGGTTGACCTCCAGGACATTTCTGTGCTTGTTCGTTACCCCCCCTACAGCATTCAACTCATGAATCTGTGGAGGTGGGGGATAGAATGTCTCAACATAAGCCTAGGGTTCTAGATGGTACAGAACAATCTGCTACTGTGGCGATGATCCCTGGTCGGGTGGTTGTACGTAATATGCGTGCTGAACTGATTAGGGTGGCCTTTGATTCTGCGGCTAGGGTTGCTCCTTTATTTCGGCAGAATTCTCAGCTATTTCCTTCACAAACTGGCAGGCATGCATAGCGCTCACTAGAATCTCAAGCTGCTTTGAAATTTGATCAATGTTGTTCAACGACTTGGTTCTTTGCTCGATTACATTTAGTTTCTCGAGATCTTGTGATCGCTTTTCAATTATATCACCTTTAGAGAGATGCTTCCCAATGATGTTAAGGTTGGAACTCACATCTCTCTTATCTTCATGATACGATGCCACATTCACAGGTTTGTGCGGGATCGACGGGATTTTCAGAAACACTCGGGATGAAGATAGAGCAGATGAGCCCTCAACCATCTCCGAGAAGATCTGCCCTACAATGTCTTCATCCTTGTTGAAGTGTGATCCACCACATGAGGCATCCACAAGCTGTTGGCTTTCTTGGTGCAACCCCCCCAAGAAATTCTGGACCAAACTGGTCTTCGACAAATCGTGATGGGGGCAATTCGCCATGAGATCTTTGAATCTTTTCAACACCTCATGAAACAATTCAAGGGACATCTAGGAGAAGTTGGAAATCAATGCTCGCATCTGATTCAGGTGACCCATTGGATAATATTTGTGCAGGAAGGATGATTTGAGCTCCTCCCAGGTCATCACCACCCTTCCCAAGTGATTAATCCAATATAGTGCCTTGTCTTGAAGGCTAAAAGGGAAGATGATCATCTTCACCACCACTAACAGGATGTTGGGGTAATGCATGGTATTACGTATCCTGTTGAAATGCTGTAGGTGTATGTAGGGCTCCACATTGGTATTGCCATGGAAGATAGATAATAGATGAAGAAATGATGGTTTTTACCCAAAGTGTCCATGGATCATAGGTATTCTAATCCACTCAGTGACCTAGCCAGCAGAAGGGTTGTAAGTCTCCTTCAGTGTTGGCTTGGGTTGTCCTCCCATCTCATCCCCTCCTCCATGGTTTCCTGTTGGTTGCTCACCTTCATTCCCATCATGGTGTTATTCATCCCCTCTTCCTTGGCTTTCTCTGTCTCTCCTCAACTCATTGAGCTTTCTCTGAAGGCTACTTGGGCGAGAGCTTGATCTATCAACTGTTGCTGGATGGCTTGAATGAGGCTAGCAACTACGTGCTGACTTCATTTTGGTCTATTATGTCATCCGAACTCAATCCTTTGTCACTTCTCTGTGGACGCATCTCAAAATTTACCTGTAACCGATTGATTGTTGAATCTGTTTTGGGAAATAGAACCCGATCAATCCTTAGAAAAGAAGGAGAAAATTCGTGATGAGAGTCGGTCCTGAACAACAGATTTATTAGTAAAAGGAAAGTGGTGAAAGAAGAAAGATTAGGACAAGAGTCGTCTCGACCATTGAATTGGGTGAAGATCAAGGAGTCTTGATAGAAGTTTGCAAGTCTGAACTAAGGTGTTGGAGATCACCACGTATTATTGAAGATGTAGGCATTCAGGAATCGATGCTGGTGTTTGCAAGATCCGAACAAAACCATCCTAGATGCGACATCTTGAGAGACAAGAGAAGTGATGAATGAGTAGATGAAGGTAATGAAGAATTCAAGAGGGATTGAGAATAGAAGACTAAAAATGAGCAAGGTAGAAAGAGAAGTGGGAAGATAGGTGTGAGATAGAAAGGTGAAAAGGCGCAGTATTTTTGATCTTGACCTGCTTTAAACTAATCAATCAAACCACAGAACAAGGGTAGCATCACCAACTCAACAAAATGAGCCATAAGAGTTCAATTATTATCTTGTCAATTTATTGGTTCTCAACTAATCTAATCAAATTTAGTCCCTATGGCTAACCCTATAGGATAGTGAGTACTCACCCGATAACCGTTGTGTACTTTTTACCACAATTGTAACATGTAGAGTGTTCTTTTTGAGCATTGTTATCAGATTAAGGTTAACTGCTAAACCAAAAAATGGGGGAACGGAAGCCAATAGGCGAAACCGATACTTCCCCCTTGCAGGGTACCTGAACATGGTACGATGAGACGGGGACCCACCATTGTAGTTCCCCTATGTTGAGTGCTTCATACTAAGTTTGCAAGAGAACCTAACCCTACTCTCCCATGCACTGATGCAATGGAACAACATAGAATTTTGTCTATCAAATTTCGTCCACGATTTTTGAGACAATATTTTTTTAATGCAATTTGGGATGCGAAAATGCAAATTAGGCCAATTTTAAGGACTAAAATGCAAAGATCAATCAAACGATGCCCGAAAAATATGAAACTTGGCCTAGATGTAAAATATGGTGAAATGAATGCACTATAATTTTTTTTGGACTTTTTGAATGCAAGATAAATAATTTATGAATGCAGACACAATGAATTTCAATAATTAATTATAATAAATATTAAACCTAATTATTTCCAAGAGATAAAATTATCCAAGATCTATAACTCGATGATTGATCTCAGAAAAATCCTAAACCTGAAAATCCTAGATTTAATACCTATTAACAATTAAAGATTAAAATATGCAAAATGATTTTTATAGATCAAATCATGTATGCACATGCAATTCTTTTTGGGCATAATGTGAAATACAACTAATTCTACAATCCGTGAATTAGTTTGGCAATTTTCAGAGCTATGGTTAATTACTTATTAATTTTAAGGCACAAGATGGGCAAAATATGTAAATTTCAACAAAATATTAATTATTAATTAATTGAATAATAAAATGCCTAATTTTAATAAATAAAATGATGTAATAAAGTGGTTCAAAGTTGAAGGGGAACACATGGGTATCACTGGAAAACTACAATAATTAAATAAATATAAGTTTGCAGTGGAAGGACTGAAATGTAATACTGGGATCCTGGGGGGTCTCTCTGCAAATTACCAATAGAGCACGTACCCAGCACGTGCCCCCTCGGTGGTGGACTTGGATGACGAAGTGGATGATCTCCCAGGGACTTTATTATAAATTCTCTAGCACCACGTGCATAGCACGTACGTGGGCTGTCTTCTGGAATGAGGCAAAACTAGAGGGGGGCTTCTTCAAAGATCCCTCTCACACATGCTCCTCATGTGGAAGGGCCTCGTGCCTCCTGCCCGGTGGTGTACGACCGAAGGGCGGAGCACGATCGCTAGTGCGGTTGTAGATGGAGCAAGGGCGGTGGAGATGCGCAACTCGTCGTTGGAGATGAAGTAGAAGGCGTTGGACGTTGTCGGAGTAGAAGGTGAAGAAGCGAAGCAACATTGAGAGGATCTCCTGGAGGTGGCAATGTTGGTCGATGGTAGTGTTGTCGTTGGCTCAACGGCGATGGTCGGAGCGAGGCAGATGCGCGAAGGAGTGTGGTACGACAAGGCAGAGATGCACCTTGGATCTCGTCGATGGGGAGAAGACTGAGCTGTCAGCACCGACCCTCATCAGAATGCAATCGGCAGATGGGAGATTAAGGATGTGGAGGTGAGGGTTAAATAGGGATGGAGGGTAGGCGAGATTGGGAAGGGAATCGGGGGTTGATTGGGAATCATGAGCGCAGAAGATGATCGGACAAAGATGCGATTGGGGTTAGTGGGATCAATCGGAGATGGCAGAAGGGCGAGATACACGTGTGGCAATTGGGAGCGAGGTGGTAGCTATGAGATTCACGGAGGCAAAATTAAGGGAGGGCGGCAGAGCTAGAAGAGGAAGGCGGCAACGCCCGCTGATTTGGAATGGGGAAGTGGGGAAGACGGTACATCGGCCGTCTGATTGGTCGAGATCGGACAACCACGATGATGCCACATGGTGCCTTTTAGTAATTTTATTTATTTATTTTTTTATATTTGAAAAATAAATGAAAATAAAGGTTAAAAATGGGTGATAGGTGGTGGCTCCAGGAGCTGCCACATGTCAGCCCCAGAAAAATCAATAAATAAAAAATACAAAGATAAATATAAAAGAAATAACAAACAACCTCAGATCGAAAAATTTTCTTCATAAAAGTTGTTCGTCTTGACGAGATCTACAATGGTTCATGAAGAAACCAAAACTAAAATCGATAGTTTGCGTAAAGTGATATTTTTGGAGTATCCCATGTACATAGAATACCTTGATTTTTTGGGATATATATATTTTGTCATTTTTAAACCAATTAAAAATCCAAAAAAAGGATACAATCAAAGATAAATATTTACACATTAATATATTTTTTAGATTTTTAATAATTAAGAAAAAAAGAAGGAATAAAATAAAATGTAAAAAAGACAACTTTTGTACAAACAGTTAGTGAAGACTCAGATTCAGTTAGTTTCTTTGATTTCAAGCTCAGTTTGGATTTGGATTTTTATGCAATTTAATAAAACTTTTATCAAAGAAAATAAATAAAAAGAAATAAATTAAAATGTGTTAATTATGTACATAAAATATTAGGTCAAAAACCGCCAAAATACAAAATGTACAAAAGAGGCCCAAAACCCAACTTTCACATATGAGCTCCGATTCATTTGAACTTGGTCTTGTTTTGAAGATATTTGAATATACATTAGTTCAAAAGTGAGTAGTATCAAATCAGACACTGGATGAGGAAGATATTGAGGTTTCAGTCCATAAATCCTAGAACTAGGGTTTCGGTTTTTTGTCCACTTATTTAGGTTAGTGATTTTTTTTTGTATTTTTCATTTATTTTTGTCAGTGATATGTACACAATGGAGGTGGTTTCAGGTCATTTGGAGTTAGCATGAATTAGTTAAAAATCAAGGAAGTTAGGCTATTTTACAGGTCATTTTATCTGGGATTTTTGGCTTCTTATTGTGTAATAATGAGTGATAAAATGCAATTCTTATCAAAACATACATGAATGCTAATTATGCAGAATAAATGAAGAAATGCCAATGAATTTTAGGTATTTGAGCTTAATTCATGATTTTTAGAGTGATGAATCTGAGATTCATCATCCCCCTATACTTAAACCATGCTCGTCCCTGAGCATCAAATGCAATGCAATGAGGTGAAATGAGATTGGGTTCCATACCAAGACCATGAGCAGAAGGAGAAAATGAAACTAGACCTGACCTTTGGATTATTTGTTTGGCGGAACTTCTGTGAGAATTAGGATTTTTAAAATCAACAACCTTGAACTTCTACACATCATTGTTATAGTTTCAGCTCAGAAGTCATCTTAGATCAATCCCCTTCCCAAAGCATACCTCAGGAACATTGAACAATCGACTCATGTGTGTGAAAGGTTTTAGCTGTACCCATCCAGAATGCCAGACTACCATGCAAACCTCCTCTCCAGTAACTCATCCTCGAGGAGTCAGGTATTTCCTTCTAAGGTCTGTCATGCTGTGTTCAGAATCGAATAGAGGGAGAAGTTAAAAGAGGGAGGAAAGAACTGGAGGGTGGCTAGTGTAGTCACCTCTTCTTGTGAAGCCGGCCAGTTTAGCCAAGTCTCCACCAAGATCTGCAGGTTTTCTTGAAGCTTGGACCTTTTTGTTCAAATGTTTATTTGCTAGTAGGCTTCTTTGTATTTGGATTTTTGGTAGCTTTGCATGGATCTTGTTGTGCCCCTACGGATATGGAATCTTTTTTTTCTGTACATGTTTTGGGGTCTTAGAAAAAATTGTGCCCAGCCGTCCATCCCTTTTCCGAAGCTTTATTTCAACCAGTACTCTGGTCTTTAGATGTCCACGCTACCAGAAAAGAAACTCACACATTCTTCCAACACTCCATCTGAGTTGAACTAAGTGCATAGTGCAGGAGTAAAAATTAATTCCCTATTCCAGAGTTGTACTCAGAATGAAGAGACCAGGTTAAACACTAAGAGTCAAACACTGCACATTGTCATGTGGAACTCGAAGAATTAAGTCAAAGTCCTGAAGTTTCGAAAATCCTATTTCTCGATGAAGTTTCTCTGAAAATTATGTGGATTAAGGTCAAGTCCAGGCCACTCTCGGTTTCTACTCATAACTCGGTTCAGAGCCCAAGAGCCTTTCACAAATGCAAATGCATGTAATGTTGGACGAAGTGCAGGTGTGTGAAATGCATACTTTTTTTTTTGACTTTTGTGATTTTTTTTTGAAAAAGTTTTTATGCAAAAATGAATAATAAGCCTCTTTTTCTTAAAAAAAATTTTGATTGGACACAGTCAATGTTAGTAGCAAAACTTTTTTTGTTTGTTTTTTTTCAAGTTAGTTACCCACCCCGTAAATAAATATAGACTTACGTGAAAGTACGAGCTATGGGTAAAATATATACATAGTATATATACATACCCCCTATACCTAACGAGTGTTGTGTCCTCAGAGCACAAGAAACGTGGGGAAGACATAGCTCGGGCTAAGCATAAGAGAGTGAAAAAAAAGAAAAAGATAGATTAGCCGGCGCCAGATACTTAGTTTGTGAATAGTCTAGGCATAGAAAAAGAGAAAAAATGAGTCGGTTGAGATATGTGAATGGGGAGAGTGTATACAGATGGGAATTAGTTCCCCCTATACTTAGGCTTTTAATAAGTCTAAGTATAGAAGAAGGGTGGAAATGAGGCGATCGTGAGATGGAGAGAATGGTATGTACAAATGGCATCGATCCCGACTATACAAATGATAAGAAGGAGATGAGGCATATGATTCCCAACCATTACCAGTGTTATCCTCAGAGAAATCATGCTGGATAATAGATGAAATATATGAATAAGATGAAAGATAACCAACATCGGAGTTATCCTCAAAGGAATAGTATTTGAAAGTGGAGGCACTCCAAATATTCTTGTTCTTTAGTTTCTTTAGTTGTTTTCTCAGAATTTGTTCCTTCTTGGGATCAAACGATTCGTCCTCGGATGATGAATACTCTAAAGAACCAGTCTCAATCAGCTCATAGGAAATTATTCTAGTATATTTAATGATACTAGGAGAATTAGCTTTGGATGAATAATAGTGAGGAATGGGAGTCATCCAACGGGAATCGAAGTTTGAATCCTTGCGAAGATAGGGTTTTAGAATTGCTGAATAGACCTCACTCATGTAGATTAGCCTTTCCGGACCTGATGAGGAATCATCGGACAATTCCTCTTCCGGAAGGTCGAAGGTGACTTTCTTTTTAGATGAAGGAATATATATTTTGTTTTGTAAAGGTGTTGGTTTTGGGAGTGAGGTGTTGACACTTGAATCTCTAGATGAATAACCATTGAAAATTTTCTCCTTGGTCTGTGCACTCCTGTGTATTTATTCTTAGTCTTCTTAATGTTGGTGTACTCCTGAGATGGAATGAATTGGTCAAGGTAGTCATAGAAGGTTGACTTAGGGTGAGCCCATGCATATGTCTCGGGATCATATAAGAAACACTTTTTTATGATGAGAGCAACGGGAAATGGAATAGTGGGAAGAGTCTCTGCATGTTCGTTCTCAATTGACCTGATGTTGGTGCATTCTTGTGTCGGGTTGATTTGATCAAGGTAGCCAGAGAAGGTTTCGACCGACTCAGGGTGAGCCCATGCATGTCTTAGGATCGTATGAGTCATATATTCGATTTTCCATGGTGAGAGCAGCGGGAAATGCAACAATGGGGAGAGTCTCTAAACCTATAGTCCCATCAACAACCGTTATCTTAGGTGTCACAATGGGGTAGGGCTCTTCTACAGCTTGATGGTTACGGCTGTTGAGGGCTTCGTGGGTTGCCTCAGAAAATCGTGGTTCCTCAAAGACTTGTTGAGATCGAAGTGCTCCCAATGCTGTAAAATTGATTACCCGAGTCTCTCACTTAATAATTGCCTTAGCCATTGTTAAGAATGAATTTCCGAGAATGATTGGAGTCTGGGCGAATTCTCCTTGATGCTCAATATCAATGATCGTGAAGTCTACTTTGAGCGGAGCACCTTGGAATGTAATGATGACAGAAATGGTTCCTCTTGGTCGCTTTATCGATCGATCAACCAGTTGAACGATATCTCATATTTTCCTGGTATGTCCGAGTTTGATCTTGTCAAATACAGAGGTCGGGAGGATATTGATTGGTGAGTCGTCATTGATTCAAGCATGGGTAAAAATTGTGTCTTTAATTCCACAGTCAAATCTAGGCAACCGCTTCACTATGCGACTCTTGGTTTTTCTCCTCAACACAAAGGAAGTGACTATTGATAAGATATGTCTTTTAGTCTTTTTTCTTATCCTGCCCGACTTTTTCATCATTAATTTATTCATTACAAATCCTTTCAGGTCGGGGAAGTATTCAATGGCATGTATAAAGGGAAGTTCAAAAATCAGTCTCTTCTCTAGTGCTTCCCGTAAAGCAGGATCCAAATTCTTCTGATTTTCTTTAGTTTTAATTTTTATGTATTTTTCTGGATTTTCAATTTTTTTGGTTGTTTTTGAATATTTCAATTTTTTGTATTTATATATGGTGTGTGGATGTGGTGTTTTCCATAGATGATGAGGAGCTTAGATATTCTGGGTCAGAGTCATCCTTAGGGGAGTAATATGCAGAAGTATCACTGTCAGAGTAGTCCCTAGGGTGATCAAAGTCTGGGGGGTTCTGAATATCCACAGAATTTTCAACATTTAATTCAATATTTTCATCATCCATTTTTATATCCGAGCTACCAGGGAGTGAAATTAGTCGGTCGGCAAACTTTCTAAATTTATCATCCATTATCTCAAATCTCTTATTTATCCTCGAAATATCATCCTCAAAAATCTTTTCATGATCTATTATGGGAGCAGTCGATGTATGTTCTTGTTTTTGAATTTGAGATTCAGTAATTTCATCTTTCATTTTCCTGTATGAGCTGAGAGGAGATTCTCTTAGATTATCTAATATATGATCGTTGTTTTCTGAAAATTTCTCCTAAAAAATTATGGAAGTGGCCTGCTCAATGGACATGTTTTGTAGGAATCTATAGGTCTCATAGTCAGCATACCATGACTTAGGCATGCAATGCTGATTTGAGTAGAGTCTACTTCCATAGTCACGATTGATCGTATCCCCAAACAATGGAGTCATACAGGGTTCATATGCATCTATATCATCAGTTTAGTTCTCTGTATGTGCTAGTTGTCCGAAAGAGTGGTATTCTGGTTGGTCAATGTGGATGTGATCGTCATATTTAGTCCAACGATGATGATCATTAGGTGCAAACCTCTCTTTGCGGTTTGATCGAGCCATCGTATTATTCCGTAAGGTCCGGTCTGGATACATTTCTGTGAATTGTCGACCTGTCCTAATAGGATAGTGAGGAAATAATGAAGGTGGTTGGGTTTGGTCTCTCGTCCAATCATGAGTCTCAAAAGTGGTTTCATCTTGAAATGGTTCATTACTTTCAGCAAGAAACCGGAAATAAGATAGTTCACTCCAGGATGGCAGTTGCTCAGGTGGTCGAGGTGAAAAATATGAGGTTGTGGTGACTTTGATCAGATGATTCGAGTAGAGTGGCTTGAAATTTGTTGAGGGGGCCAAATTCATCTGAGAGTAAAAGTTTCCCGTAAATGTTGGAGGATTCTGGAAAGAAGAGGGTTTAGACGATTTGGGCCTGATCGAGACAAATTCATTTTCATAATATAGATCAGATGATACTCGGACCATTGTCCTATATTTGTCAAAGGAGGTTGATTATGAATCGACATGGTTGATTTCGGTGCAAGTGCACGGGATATTCAAAAGGAATTTTTATTAAGGAGATTGATGGCACAAATGTGCAGTTTTCGATCTTCGAAATCGATTCACACACATCAATGCAAACACAAATCACACCCCAAGTTCACCAACTCACACAATGAAGCCGCAAGAGTCTGACAAATTATCTTTTCAATTTTAGTTGGTGATAAATTCAATCTTAGAAAAAATTTAGCGAGCTGTTAGGTGCCGAGAATTTTCTTAAAGACTGGCCTGAATTCTTACGAACAGTTGCATCCACTTTCAGCTAGTATGGGTGTAAGTATGATCCATAAAACGACCACCCGTGTTACTTAAGGACGGATCCTTACACAATGTCCTTTAAACCACCCACTCTGCTAAGGAAATCCGGATAGTTTACAGGCTACCCGTTATTTCCTCACTGAGAAGTAGCTAATCATTTTTAGAATCAGTAGTCTGAACGAAAATTTTGGATATGGTCTCTAACCTTAAGTGTCGTCTCTCGCTCACTCAGACAAATAAATGCATCCAAGGTTGGGGTTGCTCTCCCGCAAACATTCTTGATTTTATGGGTTATTTAAAATCGACCTTGTTTAGCAGTTCCAATTTTAATTAGGCGATCACTGAAAATATAAGGTGAGCACAAATACACGTCTACCGTCCAGTCCCAATTTCCTTTGATTTTTAAGTGACAAAATAGGAGGGAGAAATTCGAGAAAAGCCGATGCACGTGAAACAAATGATGTACACTCAAATAGAAGACTTACAGTGATTCCTCGTAATCTCCATGTGCAATACAAGAATTGAAAACTTAATCTATATGAATGAAAACCGATGAAAACCGCTCATAGCAGGAAGTTCTATTAGCCGTGAAGAAATGAGTTAAATTTTTGACTAAGTTGAACGATCTAATGTGCGTCTCGATTAAAGTGCAGTGTGGTCCTACATTCTACGAGCACAAACAATAATTTAAAAGCTCTAATAGCAGTATGTGCATGTCTAATCTACGAGCCACTCAAGTCAGACCCCACCCTCACCAGAGAGTGAAACAGGCCACGACACACCACAAAAAAGGTTTTAGGTCTTTTTACATACACGAGAGTCCAAACGGACACTGTTATAAATGAGCAATTAATTACAAAAAAATTAAAATTGCAGAAAATAAATCCTAAACTCTACGCTCTCTCACGACTCAACTCGATCTTAATTTAAATGCAGCTTTTCAGACGTCGATGAAGATGCGTCGGTTTTGTGAGAAACCGCTCCACCTACGTCGGGTACCTCGCCAGAAAAATAAGAGAGAGAATGTAAGAGAGTGACTCAAAAATTTATAAAAATAAAGATAGAAAATAAATGCAGAAAAATAAAAAATAAATAAATGCAGGAAAAAATGGAATTTTTACAGTGAAGATTTAGGGGTCAGAATACCCGAATGCAGAAAACCAAACAAAAATTTTTAGATAAAAACTAAGTCGTTTGCCTCCCTAGCAACGACACCATATGACGAGTCCGGAATCACCCTTAGTTAATTATGGGTAATTATCGAGCGTTTAAATTAATTTTGAATGTGTCGTTGTCGGGCAATCAGAATTGGTCAAGAAATAACCACAAAATTTTATTCAATTTTATTCGAAGTGGTTTAATGTTTATTTAACTTGGGTAAGTCCCAAGGTCGAACTCAAGGAGGCAAAGGAACAACCTAAAATTTTATCTATCAAAGTTCACGCATGGTTTTCGAGACGGTATTTTTTTCGTATTTTAAATGCAATTTGGGATGAGAAATTGTAAATTAGGCCAATTTTAAGGACTAAAATGCAAAAATCAATCCAACAGTGTCCGAAAAATATGAAACTTCGCCTAGATGTAAAATATGATAAAATGAATGCACTATAGTTTTTTTGGAAATTTTGAATGCAAGATAAATATTTTATGAAATTATGAATGCAAACATAATGAATTTCAATAATTAACTATAATAAATATTAAACCTAATTATTTCCAAGAGATAAAATTATCCAAGATCTATAACTGGTGATTGATCTCAAAAAATCCTAAACCTTGAATCCTAGATTTAATACCTATTAACAATTAAAGATTGAAATATGAAAAATGATTTGTACAGAGCAAACCATGTATGCACATGCAATTTTTTGGGCACAATGTGAAATACAATGAATTCTACAATCTGCGAATTTTTGGCAATTTTCAGAGCTATGGTTAATTACTTATTAATTTTAAGGCACAAGATGGGAAAATATGTAATTTTCTAAAAAATATTAATTATTAATTAACCGTAATGAATACAAGTATCAAGCATATGGCAAGATGTAGAGAATTAATTGTAGAACAAAATACCTAATTTTAATAAATAAAATGATGCAATAAAGCGATTCAAAGTGGAGGGGGAACACATAGGTATCACTGCAAAACTACAATAAATTGAATAAATATGTGGTTGTAGTGGAAGGACTGAAATGTAATTACCGTGACCCTGAGGGTATTTCTACAAAATTACCACTGGAGCACGTGCCCAGCATGTGCCCCCTTGGCAATGGACTTGGATGACGAAGTGGAGGATCTCCCAAGGGCTTTATTATAAATTCTCCACCACCACGTGCATAGCACGTGCTTGGGTTGTCTTCTAGAATGAGGCAAAAATAGAGGGGGGCTTCTGCAAAGATCCCTCTCGCACGTGCTCCTCACGTGGGATGGCCTCGGGGCCTCCCGCCTAGTGGTGTGCGGCCGAAGGAGAGAAGAGCACGGTTGCTGGTGCACTGTCAATGAAGCAAGGGTGGCGAAGATGCGTAGCTCGTCGTTGGAGATGAAGTCGAAGGCATTGGACATTGTTGGAGTAGATAGTGAAGAAGCGGAGCATCGTTGAGAGGAGCTCCTGGAGGTGGTGATGTTGGTCGATGGCGGTGTCATCATTGGCTCAACAACGATGGACGGAGCGAGGCAGATGCATGGAGGAGCGCGCTGCAACAAGGCGGAGATACACCTTAGATCTCGTCGACAAGGAGAGGACCGGTGTGTCACCACCGACCCTCGCCAGAATGCAGTCGGTGGATGGGAGATCAAGGACGCATCGGTGAGGGTTAAATAGGGATGGTGGGTACGCGAGATTGAGAAGGGAATCAGTGATTGATTGGGAATCATGAGGGCGGAGGATGATTATATAGAGATGCGATTGGGGTTATTGGGATCAATCGGAGATGGCGGATGGCGAGATATGCGTGCGATGATATGGAGCGAGGTGGCGTCCGTGAGATTCGTGGAGGCAAAATTAAGGGAGGGCGGTGGAGCTAGAAGAGGAAGGTGACATCGCCCGTCGATCTAGAATGGGGAAGTGGGGATGACGGTACAACGGTCGTCCGATGGACCAAGATTGGACAGCCACGATGATGCCACGTGGTGCCTTTTAATAATTTTATTTATTTATTATTTTTTATAATTTTTTATAAACAATAAATGAAAATAAAGTTTAAAAATGGGTGACACGTGGCCGCTCCAGGAGCCGCCACATCTCAGCCCCAGAAAAATCAAAAAATAAAAAATACAAAGATAAATCTAAAAGAAATAACAAACGATCTCGGATCGAAAAATTTTCTTCACAAAATTGTTCGTCTTGATGAGAACTACAACTTTCATGAAGAGACCAAAACCAAAATCGATCATTTTGTAAAGTGATATTTTTGGAGTATCCCATGTACATAGAATACCTTGATTTTTTGGGTTTTATAATTTTTTTTCATTTTTAAACCAGTAAAAATCCGAAAAAATAAGATAAAATCAAAGATAAATATTTACTCATTAGTCAAATTTTTTATTTTTAATAATTAAGAAAAAAGAAGAATAAAATAAAATGTGAAAAAGACAATTTGTACAAACGGTTAGTGAAGACTCGGATTCAGTTAGTTTCATTAATTTCAAGCTCAGTTGGTTTGGATTTTTATGCAATTTAATACAACTTTTATGAAAGAAAATAAATGAAAAAGAAATAAACTAAAATGAGTTAATTATGTACATAAAATATTAAGTCAAAAACTGCTAAAATACAAAATGTACAAAAGAGGCTCAAAACCCAACTTTCACATATCAGCTCCGATTCACTTGAACATGGCCTTGTTTTAAATGTATTTGAATGTAAATTAGTTCAAAAGTGAGTAGGGTTTGGGTTGTTGGTCCACTTATTTAGGTTAGTAGTTTTTTTTGTATTTTTCATTTATTTTTGTTAGTGATATGTACACATTGTAGGTGGTTTCAGGTCGTTTGGAGTTAGCATGGATTAGTTAAAAATAAAGGAAGTTAGGCTATTTTACAGGTCATTTTGTCTGGGATTTTTGGCTTCTTATTATGTGCAATAGTGAGTGATAAAATGCAATTCTTATAAAAATATGCATGAATGCTAATTAGGTAGAATACATGAAGAAATGACAATGAATTTTAGAGATTTGAGCTTAATTCATGATTTTTAGAGTGATGAATCTGAGATTCATCATGCACCTAATACAATGAAGTTTGATTAATCGATTTTAATTAGGTCAAGGTTTTCTTAGCAGTTCCTTTCTAATTTCTCTAGTTTTCACTTTTTGAGTATTTTTCATGCAAGAGGCCTAATGGTTTTATCAATTCTTTGCTTGTCCTATGTGAGCAAAATAAGAGGGAAAAGACGGAAAAGAAATGCAAGTCGGAAAATGATGTTGCGATGTTCAGTTAGAAGACTTACAGTGCTTCCCAGCTCTCTCCATATGTTATGCTAGATAGAAATTTTAAACCTATTCTATATGCAATGCAATGAGAAAATCACACCAAGACATGAGCTTCTATTAAGAACTTATTCAATTTGACTAGATCCAAGCGTAAAACTATAGGCACAAGAATGATATTAGAGCTTTGGACCTAATTAACCGAACATCCACTTCTAGAGTCTAAGGGCTCATTCTGCAAAATGTAAAATAAAAACAAGACAGGAAACACAAATCATGGAAACCAAATAAAAAGATGAGTGTAATAGGGAGAAATAAAGATAGAAGATGATAAAATCATGAAAAATTGATTAAGTCCACTAGACGAAAAATCACTTGATGAAATGGACTTGTGAAGTGTCTAAGTGTTCAAGTTCAGGTACTGTATTATTACAAATAAATTGAATAAATCTCTCTCTCTCTCTCTCACTCTCGTAAAAAATAAACTAAGTCTATACTAAGGTGAATTAGCTCGGCTTATCGTCTCCTATACTACTCTCTCCTACCGATGGGCAAAGAACCACTGATTTCTGTGGCTCTTGTGTGCATTGGATCTCCAAGGAAAGCCTCCGTCGATTAGCGAGCCATTGCAACAAATTCAAATAAGAAGATGGTCAAAAATAGTCTTAGATAAAAATAGAATAAAGAAAGAAACAATAAAGTGAATAATGGCAAAGTAGGCCAAATAGACTACTCTATGCTTTACAAATTGATTCTCCCCAGCAATTGCACCATTTGATTAATCATTTAGAATCGTATGCCTAGCGTTAGGTCTTGGAGGGCATGCGGTGTCCGATAAGTCGGATCTGGCAATCGATATATCGGTGCCTCTCTCGACTCTCAGTACCCAAACCTATCGAATAAGTCAACAATCAATCCACAAAGATGATTTAACAATATAATAGAGTGAGCTAAAATTTATTATACCCTACAAAATGTGTATAACAGACAATTAATAGGGGTCAAACCACAAAGAGAACATGAGGTAGAGAAATTATGAGTAGACTGCCTTGGGATTTTTAAATTAATTTTTTAATGTTTTTGCAGGTTTTATATGTATTTATTAATATTTTTAGTTTTGTAAATTTTTAACTTCTAATTTTAGAAATAAAATATAGACTTATATATATATATTAATTATACTATATATATCAAGAATGATAAAGAGAATTTTTGGATTTTTAAAATAAAAAACTAAAGTTAAAAATTACAAAGAAATGTTAGTGGGTTTTATATTTTTTCTCTATTTTTGATGATTTTTGGGTATTGTTTTGAGAATTTCTATGGATTTTTAAATAGGTAAACACACAAAATAAAGAAAATAGAGAATTCAGGAACTTAATAAGGGTTAAATAAATATCTATTAAAGTAAATTGAGCCCAAAATCAATTTTCCTAAATACTAGATAATATAAAGAAAATTCAGAAAACTTAAAACATGTTTTTTGTGTTTTTTGTCATTTTATGGAATTTTTTGTAATGCTTTATGTGTTTTGCAATTTTAGGTGTTTTTCTTAATATTTTGTGTAAATACATGGTCAGAAAATAAAATATATCAAAATAAACATATACGATTTTTTTGGGGATTTTTTCACAACATTTTGTAATTTGTATGGATTTTTAATTGCTAAACAGTAAAAAATGCAATGTTTTTGGATTTTTATAAATAAGAAAATAATTTTAGTTACCTTGAAAAACATATAGGTGATAAATTATGGTTCCTAACACTTAAGATAATATTCCTATAATTTTTAGATGCAAAATGATATTTTTAATAGTTGAAATACAAATACAAATTTAAATCAGCAATATAGGGACCTAGTTGTAGTTTTCAAGAGTTTCATAACATTTAATAATACCTTAACAAAATCCAATGTCATCCATGCAATATTCACACATTTAAATATAATATTTGGTTAATAGGGTATGAATGCAAATAAATACAACAACATGGCCAAGTATGCAATTTATCCAAAAATATTTTGTACTGAAATTCAAAGTTTCTGGACCAGATAATAACACACAATCCAAAGGGGATCCATGCAAAATACCTACCCCTCACACGCACATGCATGCGAGGTGGCATGGCATTGGGCTAGAATGCAATAATATACAAGTTCAAGGTCTAATGCGCAAATATACAAAAATATTACAAAGGCAAATGAAGTTTAATTACTTAATGATAAACACAAAAAATACAAGGGTGTAGGATGCAAAATACCCCAAACCCACACAGATGGACGACTGAGATGCCTTCACTTAAACAAGTGGTGTGTTGTGGATGACAGATGATGGTTCGAGGATGGAGCACAGAGATTAGATCCTACCCAATGATCTGATGGTGCTGGCTCGTCTGATTCGACGATTGTTGTACAGCTGGGGCTCGAGGCTTGATCCAATGTCTCGAGATGATCAGGAATAACAACTCAAGAACAATTGAGCGTTGAGCTTCGATTGAGCCTCTTGTGTGATCTTGATAGTTTCCCAAGCTATTGGGATGCTCTTCACCTTCCTGGAATGATTGTGTAGCGAGAGATGGCTCAAAAAGTTCCAAACCCCATCGATGGAGGTATGGAGGGTCGATGGAGCTCAAGCACCTAGAGCTGCTTAGTCAGATCGATTTAACCCTCAAATGGATCTCAAGCTTCAGGGCCCGGGGATGAAGTCCCTTGACCCAGTTGTTAGCAAAAAGGGGGGCTGGATGGTGCAGATAGAGCACCTCCAGCGACTAGCGGAGATGGGAGACTATATTCCTAGATATATGCAAGATCTAGGGTGGAAGATGGGTCAAGATGATGGAGGATGAAGAGATCAAGGTATGGAGGTAGTCAGAGGGGTCGGGGAACGGTGGAACACATGCGGAATAGAGGCCAGAGTGTAGAGCTCTGATGAACTGTAATTTTTAATTTTAAGCTAAGATAGAAAAAATTTAAAGAAATAAAAGGCACATCTAAGCTACTATTGCTCCTAGGAATTGAAAAGAGCAATAAAAGAATAGCTCACCTACCTGATGTGGCCCGAAGAAGAGAACCGCTGAAGGTGCTCAGGTGATTGTGAATATCGCTTCCTTCCCCTTCTCCACTCCTTGGATCAGCTGAGAAATGCCTCATGTCACTAGTGTTTCACTCCAGAGCAAGATTTAGGGGTTATAATTTAGAGAAATAGATTGAATTTCAAAATTGGGCAGAGGAGCTGTTGGAGAGGCCTTCATCACCATGGTCTTTTGATTAAATCGATAGTTGACTGACACTAATCCTTGATTCATGTGAAAGAGCATTGGTGGGTGAAGAAATCATAAGAAGGAATCGAGCAGAAAGGAAGCCTAGATCAAGTTAGAAAAATTGGAGAAACTGGAGAAGAACTTGGCATGAACCGCCCCAAAGGATGGGTGGAGAGTTGATTTGGGTCAACTAATATCCCTTCCCATTGGTCCACATCAACCACCAAATGACAAACCAAAAATGAAAATAGAAAGAAAAGGAAAATAAAATAGAAAATGATCTTATTAAATAAAACCTAAAACATGAAATTATTTCTTATTTTATGTACTATTTTTAGGTTTTTTTTATTTATTTTTATGGCTTATTTATTATAGGGTAATTTTTAATGTATAATTATAGGTATTATACATATGCTTTATGTATTTTATTTTTACTTAATATGCAATTTAAATATTTTATTTATTTATAGTATAATTAAATACATATTTACGAATTTTTATTTTATTTTTATGACTTTATTTGTATACTTTAATAATTATGGGTATACACATTATGGGTATAGTATACATGTGTGTTTTAATGTATTGTTTATTCTAATATATTTTTAATGGTTTTTTATGTTTATATTTTAAATAATATTTACTAGTATTGTTCAAAAATATATAAAAGAGTAAAAATATGAAAATTAAATTAAATGAGTAAAATTTATAGGTATATAGTACAATGGGACCTAAAAAGCTAACTTTTGTATCTTGACTCTATTTTAATGAAACCACCTTCATTAAGATAGATAATTTAATTTTGAGTTCAATAAAGTTGAGTTTGGTCAATTTATAATTCATATTGAAGAGATATGGATTTGTGAAGTTTAGTTTACGTCTTTTTCATCTATATGTTTGATGAATCTGTGATTCGTTATCTTTATTCATTTATTTTAGCTTAAAATCCCTTATAAAATACCTGCATATAACACTAACTCCACATTCTGACTAACTTGCATTTGTGTGTAAATATTGTATATTTGTATATTATTTTAACCTAAAATAAATAAATAAAGAAAGAAAGGAAAAATAAAGAAAATAAAAAAGGAGACTATATATATGTAATAGATACACGCTGACCCGAACCCCGAGAGAAGGTCAATATTTGACCTGATCGACCAAGAATAAAATAGGGGGAGATAGGGTCCTCAATTAGGAAATCCAAAAAAATTCTGTGCTGTGTATATTTGTATACTTCACTATTTTTTATACGTAATTGACCTCAAATCAAATAATATCCAAAACTAAAGTTGTAAAAAAATGTGTTCTAATTAATAAAAATAATTGCACAATTAAATCATGTACAGAATAAAAGCAACCGCACTTAGAAAAAAACCACTAAGCACTAATTAGAAGACCAATCCCGGCTTCATATGAACTCAAATTTAACCAATCTCACTTCCATTGGATTCTAAATTAAATTATCTTTAAAATGGTCGTATTTTCATAATTTTTGGAATTATGAATAAAAAGTTGATTTTCCAGGGTGGTTTGTGCAATTTTCCCATGTATTTTGTACATATTGTATTTGTATATATTTGTAAATATTTTTACTAATTATTTAAAATAAAAATAAAAAAAAATTTAAAAACAAGAAAATCTAATTTCCACATTTACCCATGTATATATTGTTATATATGTATATAACATATGTATATATTTAATTTTCTTAACTAACTTCCACAAAAAAAATTAACTTTTAATTTTCCAATAAAGGAAGTGACGAAAATTAAAATAAAAAGTTAATTTTTGTAAATATTTTTTGACACTTATCTTTTTATCTCTATCTCATTTCAATTTTATCTCTTTTCTTTATCCAAAAAGTAACAAATTCAAATTTCATCTCCATTATCTTTTCTATTTATATGGCTCCTTCTCCCTCATTCCAACTGGATCAATCTTTGGTGAGAGGAGCCCGATCTCTGAGAGTCTTCTTGTCGCAGAAGGGTGCCTAGCCTCCGAGTCGTCCGGTGACAACGCGTCGGCCTTCGTCGAGGTGATCAAGGTCTTTTCCGCTCCTATGGTGAGATCCATCGTCATTTTTCTTATTTATCATCTAAATAAATCATAATTTCATTTTGTCATTTTTTTATTTCGTCGCTTGTTTTTCTCTATCTTCAAGAAAAATCCATCTCGATTTGATCCACCTTCGATTCCGAGTTTCCATCTCATTTTCTTGACCCTATCACGTTCTTTTCTATCTTCCACGATCTTTCAACTCCGGCTATGTACGGTGGCTGGAGATCGATTCAATTCTTATATTTACCACAGGATCCCCATTCACACCTCCTATTTTGTTTATAAATAAATTAAAAAATTTACATAAGTTGTATTTCTTTTCCTAACATCTGTTTTGCAGGAAAATCAAAATAATAAATATAAAAAATAAAAAAATTACTTTTATTTTTATTTATATTTCCTGTTAAAAAAACTTTTTCCAGATATGTTTACATATATAAAAAAATTCAAAAAACAAAAAAATAAACCGTGCCAGGTCATGAACCCCCGCTGCCCCGATTATAGTGGTGGCACACCCATGCCACCGCTAGCCCAGCGGCGCGACGCCACCGCATCCGCTGTACGCCCGTGCCCCTACCTCCCCTCCACTCCAGACGTCCGCGTGCCACCCCTACGTGGAGCCCCATCCTGTGCATGCCTGCTACCCTCCTCCGACCTTGACATCCCCACAGTCCATGCCACCCGCGTGAGGTAGTGCCGCAACATCGTCGGCCTTGCTCCCTCCAGAACCTCGCAGCGCTCCTGAGTGCCGCCCACCATTAGTTTCCCTATTCTGTGCCACCTCCGTGCACCTCCAAGCAAGTCCTCCGACCGCTTCCTGCATCCGTCAACGCCCGCGCCCCCTTTGGCCAGCCCACGTGAGAAGAAAGAATAGGCGGCGGCGCCCCCTGATCCTCCCCTTGTTGGCGGCGGCTGCCCTCCCTTTTTTCATCTTGAGAAGAAATGAAAGGAAGCATCGATCAAGAACAAACCCTAGAGAGGTTTTTTACATAAAAACAATCTTTTGGAAAAATTACATCAAAGCCTCTAAAGCTTTCCATATTTGCAAAAGAGTCATCGCCTCAGAAATATCTTTGGGTAAATCACACTTTTCACCTTTGAGTTTATTATTATTACATTTTCTGCAGAAACTTTTGAATAATTACGATTAAGTCCATGTAATTCTAGATTTGAACTTGCTTGATCTTTTCATCAAAATAAGTATTTTTCTGGTTCGAAAAAATTCTGATAAAATTTGCGTATGTTCCTACTATGCGTGTTACATTGTATAAATTTTTCATGAATTTTTTGTTAACGTTTGATATTTTTTTTAAAAACAACATCTTTTTATCTTCCAGAAATTCAAAATTCATAAAAATTTGAAAATAGCTCCAAAAATTCCAAAAAATAGAGTAGTTTTATTTTATTGTCTTTTAGTTTCTATCCAAGTTTTGTGCGTTAACTATTTATAAAACCAAAAAATTGAAAAATACTAAAAATCTTATAAAAATTATAAAAAAATCTACAAAAATCCAAAAATTGTCATTTCACTTCCTGTTTGTAAATATTTGCATATAGTCTGTCATAAAATAATCGTCAGGAGTTTTGGGTATTAAAATCTTTTTAAGTTGCAAATTACTTCATGATGTGCACTATTTCTCATTTTTTATCACTGTTTGACTTAGAAAAATACAAAAACATCTGAAAAATCTACAAAAATTCCCCAAAATATCTCAAAATCTTTAAAAATACAAAAATATTTTCTCTGGATTTTTTTAACATTTTTGATATAATTGAAAAATACAAAAAGAGTTGGTGTGCATATTGCTTATCTTGTGCTTATTGCTCCTTAATTTCAAAAAAAAAGCTGAAAATTAAAATCAATAAAAAATTGAAAATCAGAAAATAAAAAAATAGAAATAAAAAAAATTAAAAAATTAAAATAGAAAAAATTCACAAAAACCACAGACAGTTTATCTTTGAGATTTCCTTTTTCTTTTAATTGATTTTATGTCGATTAATTGAATAACCCTCGGGAATTGTAGCCTCCCTGAGTTCGATCATGTCCGCTATACAGGTAAATAAGTAGCAAAAAAATTGTTTTTTGTCACGAGAATTTTGGTGATAACAATGACATTCATATCATAAATTTTTGATCCTCGAGAAAACTGCAGTCAACAAAATGGCGCCGTTGCCGGGTAGGTACAACGAGAGTAGTTAGATTTCTCTTTTGACCTGCTATTCTTGGTTGTAAATATCTGTTTACATTTTGCCATTCACTTCATTGTTCATATCCACTATATTTGTTTCATTTTTCTTTCTCATATTTGATAATTATATTTCTTACACATTCTCTTTTCTTTTTCTTGCGAGGGCCCGCAGAGCGAAGGAGGTGAACCTAGGAGAGCCGAAGCACCTAAGCGACGTGGAGGCGGCTTGATTCTTCACCAAGCCGTAGGACAGCGTGAGAAGAGGAGAATAAGAATTGAAGAAAAAAAAAAATCTAAAAGAGAGAGTTTTTCTTTTCTAGTGTTTGAACTCTTGTAAATGGACATTCATTTGTTGCGGGATATGTTTCATCAAGTGCCGGCGCACTTGGGGGACCTCACCGGTTTTGTTTTCATCGGCTTTATTTTTCTTTGTTTCACGCAGATTTCTTGAGCTACCTCTTGATTGCTTTAATTAATTTGCTTGAGCCAGATAATTAATTAGGTTCAAACACCCTAAACAAGAATTTCTGTACCTATAGAGTAGAGCATAATTTGGACTTAGTAAATTATCTTATTCTTGCCCGTTAATAGAAGCTATCATCTAGGACAGTTCACTTGCATTTGCATATAGGATAGTTTATTTCAATTCTGTGCGGTCACTTGCATGTAGAGTGTTGGCGACAAGGTACACTTCTCTAACCTCTGCATGCATCATTGTTTTTAATCGCGCATTGGCATTTCTGATCTCCTTCCTTGCTTTCACTTACATAAGTTAAAAAGGAAATAGGACACTCGGTAGGCGATTCTTTGAAAATATTTTAACCAAGTGACAACTGTCTAAAAATACGGGAGTGCTAAAGAATGAAGGATATGGTTTAATCCTCAAGCGCATAACGGAAGCATGAGCGTCCTATCGAATACGACGAAGAACGACTAGTTGTACTAGTTTTTCTATGCAACTGAATTTAAAAAATTTTCATATGATGAAACCACATGATCCAAGAACGACTCTCAGATCGTTTCATCTATAACCACAACAAGTATAAAGGAATACCTCTTGAAGATCTCCTGTCTCAAGTACGATCGTCAGAGAAGAAGCTTGCGAGCGCGTGGATGAGTCGCATGATCCTCGCAATCCAACGAGTTGATCCAAGCACGATGATCTCCTGATCTCGTCGCACAAGATCGCACGCCTTCTTCACGAGAGTAGCACTCCAAAGAAGATGGAGATCCGAAGAACGTCGAAGCAGCGACGCGGTAGCGAAGGCGACGACGGCTTTCTCCTCTAGGGTTTGGTGGATGGCCACCAAGGAGAGAGGGAGAGAGAGTTGACGTGTGGGAAGAGAAAGAGAGAGAGAGAGAGAGATGTGCTTCAAAAGCATAACCTTGAGAGCATGGTATGCCTCTCTATTTATAGGGATTTGGGATCCATGGATCTCAATCCATGGGACACATAAAATCAATGGATGAGTTTGATTTATGTTTAATCCAATGGTCAAGATTGTTGTTGGTAAAAGCCAACAACTAATAATCTAATTTAAATCATATATATTTGACATGTAAAATATAATTCAATCCTAAATTAGATCAAGCAATTAAGGAGAGATTAGCATGGAGATTACTCCCCATAAGGAACGGGGGACGGCTACTACATTCCTTGTGGGAATTGGTAGCCGTCCACCATGTCCTCATGGTGGAGGCAATCTCATGTAATATTATGAGATTGCATATCTCCATGAATTTCTCCCATAATCTCCAACAACTTTTGTTGTGATTTATTCTTCAAAAATAATTCATAATTAATTTTGAGAATATTGCAATCTTACCATTGGATATTTATATAATTTACATTTTCAATCAATCACACAATGTGTATCCAATACACATTAATAATTAATTAACAAATATAAATTATAATTATCTCTCTCTAATACATTATAAATCACATTTATAATATATTATGAATAATTGAATATTGCTATCCATATTATTCTTATCCATAATAATTAAATTACATTTAATTATATTGGATAATTTCCACATACATCAAGATAATTAAATCACATTTAATTATCAATTTCTCAAGGCTTAGATCCATGGAATTATTCTTGACCCCTTTCAAGAATAATGTGATTTCTCTGCAAATACTTGGAGATAAGGACATGGCGATTGCATTGTTCCACGTATAGTGACTTGGACATTGAGATCACATCTCAAATCCATATCTCATGGACCTCTCATAGATGCTTGATTAAATCAAGGCCGTAAATCTAATCTTCTCATTGCATCTGAATCTCATTCAGATCAATGTCCAATATATGGACTAAGATTAGGTCACTTCTCTGCTGAGAGGAGTCACTAAAATCCAAACCTGTTTCATCACTCCTCGGGATGGAAGCGTCTTGATTATACAATCATTTATGATCAAATCATCCTCAGGTATTCCTAACACCTATACATCCTACATACTGGAAGACCTATGATCATCCTGAAGATATAGATCACTTTTATACTGTCATCTTCAGGGTTTGATCACTAAGTTTCTCAATCTTTGTTTTTGGAATTGGTATAGATCATATGCTTTCCCAAAGCATATATCTTACCTTCAAATTCATGTCATGCTTCCAAAGCACGACGACCATGCATGGAATTTGATCGGTCCCAATACCTCATGAGTGAGCTCATGTCTCCCGGTTCACATGTGAACCTGTATGATCCCTTTGAGAGATCGTATTGCTCATATGCCCTTACATGCACACCAGCTCGCCCGGTGTATAGACCTTGGTAGGTCATCAACCTATTGGTCTGCCAAATGTACACACTCAGACATATAGCAACACATCTGTCTCTGGTTGGAGGTTGTGTGCCTATGTTGTGACAGTATTCAACATAGTCTTTGGTTATCTCGATCTCGTTAAGTCAACCCTTTGACTCAACTAATCTGACATCTCCTAATCACTATTCCATGCAGAGGACCTGCATCAAGAGGTCGATCAGATATCAACCAAATGAGAAAGGATTGCCATCTCCTACTCAGACTGGAGATCATCACTTAACAATCATTTGATGGTGCTTGATGAGTCTTCTATCTAACTCTTTAGATATTCATCCAAGCACCAACCTCTATGATCCAAACAATGAATCAACAACTGTATGATTATCAAGCTGGCCATGGTACATAACCCTTATTGTACAGAGGGACCTTATAGTGAAAATTAGTTATTCTTCATTTCATATCAGGGAATGATATTTGTAATAAATTTATTGCACAATGGCTCACCGTGGGCTCGCATGTTCAACAATCTCCCACTAGCCCAAAGAGCCATTAATGGGCTAATCATTTAAACTCGCACTCATGTGATAATCATAGGCTATATAGAAAAAAATAGCTAGGTAAGCCGATCAGTCACACTATTCCCAAGAGACTATGTCAAGTCCTTTTACGGCACTTGCATATCACCCAGTAACAGTGCTCGCATCCAATGTGAATGTTGAATATTATGCAACCAATACTCAATCTTATCAGTTATAGTGTCCTTGACACTACAGCTTAATAATTATCACAACTATTTTTTCCATTATCCTTATCATAAATACCATTTATTCCTAGAGATCTCTATCTCCTAAGGTATTCGTAGTTAAGACCTTTTAGATCTCCATCTATAAAGTCTTAATTTCTTGAAGATAAGACTTAGAGATCACTATCTCATAAGTCTTGTCCTCTATGAAGATATAGTTATTACCGCAATCAAGTATTTTATCACCATAGTAGGATTAGTAACAAGTTACTACTCCCACTGTACGGTAGACATCTGGCTTTTATACACCATCTAGCATACACCGGCTTCTCAGAATGATCCACAAGGGCTAGCAGTTTTAGCATTCACATCCTCAACTCTTTGAGGTGCTATCCCGTTAGATAGGTTAGTACCATATCTTAAGGGAAGGAAGCCTTTCTTGGATTTTTTCCAGAAAATGGAACATGTCCAAGGTGTACTACTAATGTGCTGGTTCCAATGCCCTCTTCTCTTTGCTTCTGAATACTTTCAGAACTAAGATCTAATAGGTATCTTTGAGATCATATCTCAAGATATGGAACAACCAGTTATAAAACACTTATTATTATCCATATATCATTTAAATGATTAGGATATTATCTACATTTAGCATGATGAACACAATGGCACTCCCACCAAGCTTCACATGGTTCATCAAGATTCCATCTGAAATCATAACATTTATAATTTCATTAAATCTTATGTTCCAACTATAAGAAGCTTATATGAGTCCATCGATGGAATTCCTCATCTTGCACACCTTGCTTTCTTCATCCATGAAGCCATGGGGCTACTTCACATGAATATCCTCAAAGAAGTATTCATAGAGGAATACAATCTTTGACA